>JAULCC010079298.1:0-14545 GCA_032358795.1 Nuttallia obscurata | reverse complement strand
TCATGGTTTTGAACTTATTTAGAAGCGATAGATTTCCAGTGTTTAAGGCTTGTTTCCTAAGACGATCACGTTTTCTGAAAAACTTTCTTAGTTCGGAATCGAACCAAGGTTTGTCATCCGGGCGAACTAATTTTGTTTTAGAAGGAATACAAGCATTTACAAACTGCAGAAAAATCTTAACAAAGTATTCTGCAGCAATGTTTATATGTCCTGTTTGGAGTATTTGCCAATCAAAAGAAGTTATTTTGTTATTTAAAGACTGAAAATCAGCTTCTTTTGTATAGATAAATCATTCTTTCGAAACTTTGTGTTGTTTCATAAGGAAACGGTAATTGTATGAATGTAGCACAATGATCACTTATATCTGGAGGATTAGCAATTAAACCGGAATCAATATAACGCATATCTGATGGAACAATAATCGTATCAGTAAAGCATTTAGACGTGTAGGTTCGGAAATGGTGTTGATAAAGGAATTTGTAACAATAATATCTTATAATTTTCTATTGTTAGAAATTAACAAGTCTTCATTCAAATCTCCAAGAATTATTATATTTGATGAAATTTCCAAAGCCTTTTCAATATTCTTATTAAAATTTGAAAAGAAGTTAGCATCAGATGTTTTTGGGCCTTAAAAAGTGCCAACTAAATATTTTTCCTGCTTAACATATATACTGATCCAAACAGATTCATGACAAAACATTTCTAATTCGACCATCCTTTTATGAATGATATTTTGAGATAAATAAACCAGTATTCCTCCTCCATGGTTAGTCCTGTCCTTTTCCTTTATATATAAAGTATCAAAAGAATTTGACAAAAACAGAAACTCGTCAGAGACAGATTTATCTAAATGTGTTTCAGTAAAACATAAAATGTCAAAATCTAGAAAACTGTCCATGATGTGCTCAAGTTTTTGTCTTAAACTTCTAATATTGCAATGTAAAATAGACAAACAGGATTTATCAGAAGGTACTAAAGTTGGACCCGGGTTCATTTCAACATCACCGGCTTGTAACAATAGCAAAAAAGTACAGCAGAGAAATAAAAGTTAGAAAAACTATCTCTGACAACTGAAATCCTTCGTATACCTAGGTTTAAAATTAATAACATTTTCAAATAAAAATGTAATAAGGACACCTTGATACGGAATTTACCACATTTTATGCCAAGGGAGATTCTGTTGTGGAACAGACAAATGGAACATCTCCAGAGATTAATGTCATTCCCCATTGGGTTTGGTTACATTATAAATGCTGAAGATGTCCATTGCGTTGTCCCACAACACGCACCAGTCCCATGATCGCCAACTATGAAGGTTGCGAATTCTATATTCAAGAAACAGAAAGAAAAAGAAAGAAAGAAAAAAACAGTATAAAACATAAAAAATGCAAAGCAGGGTTTATGTAACATGTAACAACACTACGGTTCCTCTCTGAATCTAATGATGGATAAATATTCAGCAGGTTTAACTTAGAAATACCAGCCATTGTTAAAAACACACGCACATATACACCCCCACACCCCCACACACAGACACCTGTACACACACACACACACACACACACACACACATGTATACATATACAAAAATATATAAATATGTAGACTATAATTAATTTCACAATTTTGCAGGAAAGTAATGAGAGAGCATAAAATTGCTGATTTAATAAATGGATCTAGATGAATACATATTTAAGCATTCAAACATTTCGTTCAACATTCAATGTCAACAACCCATATCCTATGACAACAACCCGTATATACAACAGCGGACGTAGTAAAATTAGCCCCTTACCAAGGTCATCACATCCTCTTTGAAAAAATATCGACCTTCTGTTTATGTTAGCATGTGTCCTAGGTATGGATCTTGTTTTAGTGTTTGCCCTACATTTTCCTCCAATGAAAACGTGTAAAAATTTAATTTTCTGTCCATCTATTTGTCATAAACTTCTTACGGAGAATTCTTGTTCACCACTATCGAGATAGAGCCTGGCGCTATGGACCTGTTTTGCGCAAGCGCAAGCGCAAACATACCAGCCTCATTAATATCAATTAGGTCATAAAAAAAAAACAAAAAAAAACAAAAAAAAAACAAACAAAAAAAACCACCAGAAAATAACGATACCTTCTTGATAGTCCTTATCTTTTTTTGAATTAAGGCAGTTAAAGAAGAAAGTAAACAAATGTTAGGCACTACTTCCACAAAAAAAATATATCGATTATATATCGATTGCTACTTTTTTCCCATCTTTTACGATTATGGCTTTTTAAAACAATTAGGAACAAATACAGTAAAACTGATATCAATTGCTGAGTTGATAAACCCAGAAGCTGAGTTGATATACATGGCTGTTCTTCGAAATAACCTGTAAAATCGTCAGAAAAAAACATCAACCAAATCTTAGCCCAAGTCAAAACACGCCAGCCCTCCATTGCACCTACATGTGTAAAAAGTCTGAAGCGTTAGTAATTTCGCGCTAGTTAAATGTGTTTGTAAATGTGTCTGCAGTGTGTACTACCAAATATGGTGTGGTGTGCACCAACACGATCACGGGAGGCGTGGTTTAGAGATAAGCGCATGTAAACTAGTTGTTCATAGTACAAAAATTTAGGGCAAAACCTAAGTCTGTTAGAGACTAAAATAGAGAAATTTATACAACATAGAAACTTAGTCATTCACTGACGCTCCTTCCTTTGGGTATCTATATTTCATAAATATCTCTATTTAGCCTCTAACTATTACGTAAACCATGGATAGTGTAAGGGAAACATTAAAACACACATGCAAACACCATGCTCGGATCCAGAATGGGGGGACCGGGCATCCGGACCCCTATGGAAAATCCTTAAAAAAAGGACAGAAGATAAGAAGGAAAGAAGATGTTTTTCGAAAAGGCAACATAAGGACCGCATTCAAAGTATATCTTCTGCTGCTACATACGACCATGACATATCCATATCTCTGTTAATTATCTTAAAGAAACTAAGAATTTTTCCTGTAGGAAAACTTGATGTTATCATTTTGTCAAATTTAACAGGTTAGCCCATAAAACTGTGAAAATAATGGGTATATTGTATATAAAAATGCAGTGGAAAATATATACTTCAATGCTCCTAAATGCACCAGAATGTAAGGAATGAAGGGCTCATATTAAAAAGATTCCTGGGCGCATGCTCCAATACCCACCTAGATGGAAGTCTCATTTTCTAATCAACCTCTTCATCAAAAGAATATTGAGTATCCTGTTCCTTTAAACGGCTAACACACATGAATCAAAATATTTACTGTGTGTAGACTATGTTTGTCATAGATGGAACGAATGATCAATCCTTATTAGGCCTTCCTGGTCACAGAGAGAATATTTTATTTCGCCGTATACACAGTACATCGTCAATATAAAACTTTTCTCTCACTTTATTGTTAGGATTTGACTTTACGTTGTTACTCAGTTCTTCAAACATATACATACTATGTACAGTGCTACTTTCTACAACAAAACAACACTCTGATGATGGTATTATAACTGTGTTTTTGTCTGTATTTTTATATGTCATTGTGCAACTTATGTATATGTACCTTGACACGGGAGAGGTCTTATATAGGCATTGCCTGTTGTCCAATCACATTATTGTTTTAACCAATATGAAATATGCATAATTCATCATATATATTTAACAAAACTATTTAGAAATGTTTATCACACTATGTATATCAACAGAATTTATCAGATTTATTCGTGTCAGGTGAAGAAGATAAAGGAAAACAAAATAAATTGATAAATAAATAAATATCTAAATAATAAATAGTTATTGTTAGATTAAATCCAAACAAAATCGAGACGAGAATGAAACTTCTAAGCAGATTATTATAAAGCTAGATAAACAACTCGACAGGTTTAACATGCCAGATCACTTTGTTAAACAAAACATTATACAAATATATTATAAGTGTTGCCTTATAAACTATTTTATGAATTACATATCGTCAGATAATAAATTATAAAAGCGGTACCGGAAAAAGTAACAGGAAGCCGCCTTATCAAAGGAAACTAATATGACTTTGTTTACTTCCGGTTTTACATGTTGTCCACCGTATTTTGGTTACAGTCTACATTTGATTTTTCCATAGGCCGCCATTATAAAATTATGTCATTTTCTGAATTCCACAAAAACATTGCCTGAAATCACATCCCACATTCTGTAGAATTCGCTTACTAGCACATACAAATGCACTAAATAAATATATAGGCAAAACGGATCACTCAAAGGAGATAACCCAACTTTCTGCGGATCTTTTGTTTACATCTTTTCAAAATTGTCAACATTTATAAACTTCTTATAATTCCACAAAGAAAACATTTTAATTGAGCATTAAATATCATTTTATGAATTTCCGATATTTTACTTGTTTATATTGGTGAGTATTTATTTTTGCAACTCAATATTTTCAACCAATCACCCACCAAGGTTCTTGAACTAGTAGGCAAATTCCCTACATAAAATTGTCGGGTTCACCAATATTTCTAACTGTAGACTGTTACCATTTGACATTTAAAGGACGAAAAAACATCGGCCTAGTTCGATCATCAACTTTTGCGTAGTTTGGGAAGGAACATGAAGTCTATCAGCACGTGCCCGTGTTTGAACGTACTTTAGTTGACACTATAGTAAACAATTACTGTATGGCGGCGCCGGAAGGAAAAGTTTCGATGGTAATTTATCTGCCGGGGTAGATTTATTGTACATCTATATGCATTGCAATTACTAAGAAATAATATCCCGGGACAACCAGTTTCCGATCACAACCTATTTCCGATCGGCCCTGGAAATGTCATATAAATTACCTTATTAACTGCGACACCGGAGTGCGCGCGCATCTATAGTTTATATAGACATCACCAAACGTCAGCAATGTAAAAAATGCACATTATGGAGATTAGAAAGGTAAAAATCTTTGTTATTTACTAAAACATACTATAAATAGGCCTTTTCCACTCATCCCAAATTTTCCTATTCATCAACCACATTATCCCTAACTAAACAGAAGAGTTACTGACTTTGTTTATCGTCCGTCTGCTAAAATGGATATTTTCCAGGGCCCACCAACTGGAGTACTGCTAAAAAAAGTTGCGCTTCAATATATGACCATGCTTAATTGTATTGTTCTTAATTGGAATTATAGGATAATATTGTTTTAAAAATGTGACCACATATTTACTATTTCTCATTATTTTTCAGCAACATGCAACCAATAGGGATGCATAAAGACCATATGATCTTGCTGAATTGACAAGGGCATATTATTCAGTCATGGACAATGAACTGTCAATCAGGAAATCCTCCAAGACATATAGTGTGCCATACACGACATTAGCTATCACTGAAAATGAACAGTAATCTATTAAATGAACGTTTAAACAAGTAAAAAAAGTTAAGAAGTGTTTGTTTCTAGTTAAATTGTTGAAAATTACCAAAGGTTACCAAATTGATAAGATTTTAAAATTCTGTGACATGTTTTTTTTTTGTTTTGGTGCAGTATAAATGTCGCAAAATGATCGGAAAGTGGTTGTGAATTTTCAGAAATTGTGAAAGTGGGTCATCCATGTCTTCTGTGTGTGGCAGGTTTATTGTTTTGGTAAGATTCACGAAAATTACTGAATTTGTAAGATGGAATGATGTATTTCATGGAAATATTACAGAAAAATATGATAACCGAGCTTTGTTTCAGTTTTTGTAGAAAAACAGCTTAACTGATCGGAAACTGGTTGTACGGGGATATATATCGCCCAAAAATACTCCAATTCGACGAAGCTTAATGTTTAATCCAGCGTCAGATTTTGTTGTTCCGGAATTATAGTAAACTGCTCGGCCATTTTGGATCTAGAGGAACTAGCCTTCAACCGTGAGTCGAACTATATTAACGAATAGTTAAATTACGTCATATGCGCTAACTAGAGTAAGTTCGGTTCGACAATAGTCGTACTATAGTAACACTAAACGGTGGTCGAACTCGGCCATCATAACATCGCGTTTTGAAAATAATTAAGTGTAACTTATTGTTATTAGTGTTACATAAGTCTAATTCAGATGCCATCTATGGATACTCAAACGCACGAATATAACCGTTACTAAGAATAGGCCTAAAAACATTTTTACATGGCATTCAAAAGTAAAATTGACAAGTTGTAATGCCATGAAAGGTACACCAGTAATAAATTTGACAACATTTATTTAGAGAAACCGGCAACATAAAGATGTTGCTGAAGACTAAACCGCAGGGGAGTTAACAGCTAGGAATTAAGCTTCCACCGGCTCCTACATGTATATCATCGCTTAGATGAGAGACACAGAGAGATACTACGGCACAACGCTATGTCAGATAAGTACATTTTTTGTCAATTTATTGTAAAATTATATATTATATTTATATATATATGATAAACCATTCAAAGTGCTTTGGTAGTCTGTACTTTAATAAATACCAAATAAATTCATCACCTTATGTAAATACTTCAAATGTTTTTGACTTCGATTCTTTGTGTGATTTTCTGTTTTTCAGTGCAGGAAGGCCCATGCAGCAGGCTGATTCGACTATCCTGTGTCTTAACAGATATGACACATAAGTGGTTAGACTGCATCGGGTAAAGGCTTCTTTTTAAAAAAGACAAAAAAAACTTATTTTATATACAGCCGTATTAGCAATATTTGCTCTAATTTACAATATTATTTAAAATCGTACTTCTATGTTCAAGTGCCCTTTTAAAATACAAGCCAAGGACTTTTAGAATAACTGCTATTTTTGATTTCATCAGTTCTATAAATTTCAACATACTTGGTTTAACTGTATATATCTTTTAACGACATCACACTAAATTTACTGAAGCATGAAATAAACACAATATGATTAGTACTCTAAATCTCCTGTATCACAACATTGACAATAACGCTCCTCATGTGGTATTATATTACAAGCTTTTTCTACCTGATTGTATTCGTAATGAATGAGCTGATATTCTCAACCTGGTAATATATGTTCTAAGGCATACAGGAATATCACTAAGATAAGTTTCATATTCACAATTTACTTAACAGTTATTATTTTATAACAATACATTACTTGTATTTACATTTGCTGTCTAATTTTGCACAAACAAATCAGTTAGTGTTTTCTTAAAAATGATAGTAAAATACTATGATATAGTACTTAGTAGATTTTCCCATACATATCCATTGCTAAATAATAATATTTTCAAATTATATACCCAATTCTTTGCTACTTTATTACAATCTTAAACTGCACGTTATAAGACTTGTTGTAATAAAATATTATCTGTTTCTATTAGTTTATAACAATATTTAACTATTCAAATCCAATGTAAAATATATAGCGGGTACCTTCCTAGCTCGCCATAAACAGCAGCACTACTTGTTTGATTCATGTACGTCACTTTTCATGCCAGCCAGGGCTAATGGACGTCCCAGAGAGAGGGACAATAAGTTGCTGATAGGGTTATACAATTAATTTTTTTATCCTAGTTTCAAAGTTCAGACGGATAAGGAAACCATTCTACTCGTTAATAAATAACTGTCTGTTCATATATTCCAGGATATATCTGTATAATTGAGTATATTAGATCTCTAAAACTTACCATAGATAAACTATAACTATCATATAAAACCTGGCATTCGAGCATTATATCCAGCAAGGTCTGTGGTTTTACGTAGGAACGCCTAGGAATTGTCTTCAAGGATGAAAAACCTAGAAAATTTGCCATACCCGATGACCTGTATTGTGAAACAAAAATAGAACATGATAACTGTCATCCGAAAAACTGCAGGATGTCTTCTTTTCCTCGGGCAGAATTAACAGACTTTCACGTTGTATGTCTTGTCACTGCAATGAGCAACAAATGAGTTCGATGTGTTAACATGTTTTGTCTATAGCTATAGTTCTATATTCACATCGGTGTATAAATTCGCACTGAGTTAATAGCAAAAAAATGGTTCATCGTCTGCTTGCAAAACATTTTTTCCTTGGTATTAATTTAAGAGAGTGCCGATTTCTGAAAAGTGTATTATTGCCCGTCTTCAACTTCAGGATTTTTACATAACCAAATGGAGCTGCTTAGTTTGGGAAATTATCTGGACAAAGGTTTAAGTGTAAGACGCTAGTGTAATATCAACAATTATCACATAAATTGACTTCTGGAAGTGACATTAAGCAGTGATATAAATATCATATGTAACTGGTTACATATATATAACATGAAACCGGTTGATAAAACATGTTCAGTGTGTATTTGTCTGTAAATTTCTTAACATTCCTCTTCATGTGATAAATTGAATCTTATATTCAACTCGTTGACTAAAATTGAATGACACTCGCCAAGGCTCATGTCATATGCTTTTAATCAACTCGTTTCATAAATATGATATTGAATAAACACTCATGTGAGATCATCTTCGTATATATAACACACATGAATAAAACCTTTTTTACTAAAGATGACATGTTATGAAAAAGAAGGAGAATTTGAAGTTCATTTTTCACAGCAAAGAAAGACACCAGATGCCCCTGTGTAGATCCTTCAACCTTCCACTAAAGGCGACTAGATAATTTCCTTACACGAAAGAGGATATGCTCCGATCCTACTTTGGTCAAGTTTTAAAAGCCAACCACTGTTAACTCTGAGCTATTGAGTCTACCACCACCCGTTTTACTTGGTTATAAACAATTACATTTGGACAGTTTTCATCTTGATCCAACAGGACACATACACGTTTGTTTAGACAAAACAAAGATCAACATACATTTCTAAGACTTTATTATTCTATATGTGTGCATTATTAGTCTATATGTATGCATTATTAGTATATATGTATGCATTACTATTCTATATGTATGCATTATTAGTCTATATATTCAATAAGTGCATGAACTCGTGTGAATTCAAAAGTACAAATCACACAATAAAACTTAGAAACACAAACATGCCACCAAGCATCAAGTTTAATATACATATCCGTTACATAATGTATCATGAGAATAAGTAGGCTTACATTGGGTAGACATGTGGAGTTAAACGATTACCAGTACATTATATCACCAAGCTTTTCGTTTATGGTCTTCATTTACACTCGGTGATTAAGGATGTTTCAATATGTCAAATTAAACATATATATTATGTGAAAGTTCAATCATATCAATTTCATCACTCACAATATGTATTAACGCATTACACACCGTGCTACTCTGGGATTTTATACGCTTATTTATGCAATATTCTGCAAACATTTCAATCTACAATATCGCAAATTTGGTGAAAAAATGAATAATATTCAAATAGTCAAAAGAGTCACAATACAGAATAAATCAACGTTACCCACATATAACAAATACGTAAGTTATGGTAAACACGACACGCATGGAACAAATATCTAAAATACAGATATGGCGAACAATAAACACATAGAAAAACAGTTGAATCACATATAATGAGATCAGGATAGACATATATCAAATGATGATATTACAAAATTGGTGAACACGGAACACATAGAAAAAAACGCTAAATTCAAGAATCAGTGAACACGATACACATGATTAAGTTACAAAATCAACCAAGCCTCGATGGGAAATGCATATCGGGAGTTATTGAAACAACTCTTACTGTAAACTCAGCATGCGGTATGCTATAGAACATGTTCACTTTGTTAATATTGAATGTATAAGAAATATAGTAACCCTTTCAAGTTCTGTCTAATGAAGATCCTAGGAAATGTCTCGGCAAAGCAGTTTCTTTAGCGCAGGGCGAAAATTTAATCTACAGCTGCACTTTCCACTGCTTCTGGTAAACAATTTGACTTTCATCATTACACTCAAAGAGAGCAATAATGCTAATATACAATACATTATTATACCTCACTCTTGATTCCCATTTTAATTTTCCATATATACATTCCGAGATATTCTGCTATATCACCCAGACGTCACGTCAATATTTTCTATATCAACCTTGGTAATAGAGGGTAATGTTCGGTATAATAAAATAGATATCACACCCCATTGAGGGTGATATGGTATATCAACCCAAGAAAAATAATATTGACCGAGGCTTCGGTCGATATTATTTTTCTTGGGTTGATATTGTACCATATCACACTCAATGGGGTGTGATATTTATATAATACAATAAATGTATATTTCGTAATGTTGGCCTAAAATGTCTCTAAAACGAAAGATTTACTTCATAACATAGCATATCCATTTGCCCTGCACTTTCTAAGGATAAACGCCATAACATTGCAGATCGATTCGCCCTCGACTTTGAAAAATTATCTTAATAACATAAACGATCGTTACGCTTTGCACTTTGAAAAAGTAACTTCATAACATTGAGATCATTTGCCTTGCTCTTAGAAAACATATTTCCTCTACATTTTACGTTTTATTACCATACTTTAAGCTTTTTGTCCGTCAAGTTGCTTTTACAATAAGCAGGGTTGTTCTTATGAATTTGGGCGCACGTTAATATGCAGTAACTAGATGATAGCGTACATTTTTATTTGTCAAAACTTTGGTTATTTACCAATACATAAGTGGCAGTAATATTGTAGAATAAAAATAACTACAATCGTGGAAGAGTCAAACCAAAGACTTTAACATTGGTAGTAATCGCCTTCCCTCTTTTGCGTTCAAGAGCTGGGGTTAGTATTATGACTGATTTGTCGATGTCAGGAAAAATGTGACCGAACGGGCTTCAGTCCCCCGTTTATCAGTGTTATACATACACTGGGCACGTATAAGTAAGGACCAGAGAGTTCTTCAGAAGAGTTTTTGTATCCACTTCACTCTTCTCCCTTAATCACAGAAAGTGACGTAAATCGAATAAACAAATTTATCACATGACATTGCTTATATCCAGTGCAATATAATCATCACGTATTTTCTTATACAAACAACACGTTACATATAAGAACCGATTTACCCGACCTATATATATTCATCCGCGGCATAGTTTACAGAATAATACTAACTGTTTCCTTGAAGCTAAAATTAAGAATTTGTATTTGTTAAAGTTTCAAGTTTTATGCAGCTTCGAATTCTAGACAGGGGTTTGATACACTTTTTCAACCATAATGTGGATCTACTTTTTTGGCTCATGATTATCAATAGATTTAACATAGCGTCGTTATTTGGTCAAAGTCAGACATTAAAAATAGCTAAATGGAATGTCCAGCTTTCATCTTCCTTTATTGTTGTGTCATGTGATAAAAGAATATCAGATTCGTTTTTACTTTACATAAAATTTTATTAGACTCGTCCTGGAACCTTTATTAAGCTCGCCAGAGGCTCGCTTAATAAAGATTCTTGGACTCGTCTAATAAAATTTTATATAAAGTGAAAACTCATCAGATATCTTCTTTAAACAAACAAACGTTGAAAATATTAATCAGAACTTCAGGGATAGGTTGTAGTTAAGACAACAATATTCATTGTCAATACATAACTGGAACATACAAGCAAAATGAACTACTTCTTTTTTCATTAGCATTTGAGTACCCGTTTTGAATTTATCTTACGCATATGTTACATTAATTTAAAAAACTCATTACTCACAAATGTTGTTTTTTAACAGCTATTACATCTAGTATTTCATTTATCGTATTTTTGTTTAATGGCATGTGTGTACTTATATATTGTCAATATATCACTAGGTACATTATTACAAGAAAATGTTTAAAAGGATAAATTGAAACATTGGCTCTATCGTCAAATGTACATATGTTATGGGCAGGGTACTCAAGCTCGTCTTATAAAACAGAGTAAAGTAAGAGAGAAGGTATTGTACTCATAAATAGCATGATACATGGTTCAGCATTCTAAACAGTGTGTGCGTTATAAGAAACTTCTATATCCGACAAAGCCTTTTACCGTGGTAAAAACAGGAATTACTGCACAACTGCCTTGACAAATATATTTGAATATATATTAAAACGACAAAAATGATAACTATATATGCGATATCGAAAAACAAAACAATAACAAACACATTATCTCTTTCTTATGAATCAATACAGTTCAAAACGAATTGGCAGACAGTTTTACGTTCAAAACGTTTTTGATAGACACTTCTGAATTGAAAATGTGTTTGACAGACAGTAGTCCTTAGTTTTCATTGTATTGGTTTAACAATAGCTTCAAGTTAAAACAACTTCACTATATCGATATTATTGATTTCTATAACGTAGACTATATGGTGTTGACTCTTGTGACAATCAAAAATTAAATTTTTCAAATAACAAAAATAAATAAAATGTTCATGTTCACAGCCATGCCAACTACTGAATGTCTCTAACACTTGTAAAAATTGAAAAAGAAAACCTGTTTTACAATGCAATCTACATGCTACATGTTGGATCTACATGCCAGAAGCTTAACATATATATAGCAGCAGAGTAATTAAATTAAAATTGATTTGTAGTAGGCTTACTTTAAGTCAATGTTTTTCAATTATTCAATTTAAAGAGTTTCCTTCTTACAAAAAATCAGATCTTCAACACATTAAATTATTAGATGAAATAAGATCAAGAAGTTTCGTTCGGAAAATGCTGATTTAGCATTTTGCCTTTGAATTGAATACGTATCTGAAAAATGCATAAAAAATGCATGTTTCAGATGTTCTCCAGTTTTGAGTTGATATCTGAGTGTTACCTATATCAAAATTAAAGTATTCAAAACAGCACACTCATCACTGACCACACATCAGCATTAATTTAATTTGACTTTAAAGCTATTGCACTCCAGATATGGTCTGGCATATTGAATATCTGAAAACTGTTGCAAATGTTGAGATATATTAAAGAAACATGGATGCACTATGATTAAGTGATACGTGTGGTAATAATTACAGTAGGTCCACGCAAAATTAGTAAGTCTACCCCTAAATCCTACAGCGTTAGTCACGGTGTATATGCTTTTAGCGAGGTTTCTGTGACTTCATGTGACAACATAGCAATAGCTGTCAACAAATTCATCCTGAAACCCCTTGCATTCATGTTATTTTCATATTTGCAAATTTTGGTAGATGTTTTGAACCTTCTGAAATTTTGAACCAAATCTGGAGTTTAAACGCTTTAAGAATTTGAAGATTATAATTCACGAAAATGTTTTTAAATGTATATTTTCGGAATATCCGCTTATGCTGTTTTTGGCATATTCAAAATATGTAAAAAAACAAACACGAAAAGATAGTTACTCACCTCATGAAATATAAATTATTTTTTCTCTAATTTTATTTTCTCGACACATATATTGACACTATGTTTACTGAAGCAACCATTTGTAATACGGTTCTTTATTTTCTAAATGAGGTCTTTACTGAGAATATGCCAAACAAACAGTGAACATTTAATTCTGTGTACAAAATTAAAGGTTCAGTGATAATCAACATATATGTAAATAGAACAATTCACAACAGTATAATAACAGCCGATATGCATATTCACTTACTCTCCAGGCTTTTTATAGAGGTCGCAAAAGATCTGCCACCTTTCCCGAAAGGTTTCAATTTTTAACACAACTAACTGTGTATTTCCTGGCATAATGTAATTTAACAAGGTTTTGTGGGCTGAGAAAAGTTGTTTTCTGACACAGTTGTAACTGTATCTGTTATATCAGATACGACATGCGCATAACCTTTAATTCTGCTTCATTGAGTAAATCATCTGCCTCAGATGATATAATAAGAGTTATGTATATCGGCTACGACACATGCTACTTTGGTTAAAATATTCCAGTGCTGGTCATATTACCACAGTTGATAGAATGTAAACAATGCAGACGGATGTACCTTCAAACTTTTGACATGGATTTTAGGATTTAATTTTAGCGGTTTTCATGGAACAAGTTTTGTAATAGTTAAAACCTGAGTTTATGGTATTTATGCAATAAACTAATTATTGTTCAAAAATTGTATTTTGCACTTTCGAGAGATGATATGCTTGAGTTGATTATGTAGTAAAATCTGATGTAATTCTATGCGCGCAGACGCCCACCTACAAATCGTTTGAGATTATTCGTCGTGAACAGAAGTAAGCGATTGAAGGTTGGTGGCGATTTTAGGGTCCATAACGATATACGACACTTATTTGACCGTTACTACTACTCCTTTAACCTTTTATTCGCCACAGGGATATACAGATAAACACAAAAAGAATAGACATGTTTCCGGTGCAGATGCATCAAAGCCGTTTTTGCACAAAATAGCAGCAAATATATTTTTGAAGAGGGAGAGGGGCTGTATTTTTAAAAAGCAAACAAATCTATCAGACATTTTCTGGATTATCATTGTCGTCCTGTCCGCATACTATCTGTTTTTTTTTGTGTGTGTTTTTTGCCCTCAATGGGGTGTGATATCCTCTGCACACTATTTCAGGCACAAAGTGCACCCGGGTAGAACCACCGACCTTCCGCAAGCCAGTTGGAAGGCTTCCTAACTTGAAAAATCCGAAGTACCCAGACCGGGATTCGCATGCTATC
>JAULCC010079187.1:0-10768 GCA_032358795.1 Nuttallia obscurata | reverse complement strand
GATACATATTTCTTTCCATTTTTATGACCAACAATGTTAATTCAGGGTTATTTACAAATTGACAAGGTAATAAGATACTCATCTTATAAAAAATTTACTGGTACAGATAGTAAAGTTTCAGCTTAATAACATGGTATCTTGCCAAGCTGATATATCAAGAAAACATTTAATTGCAAACAAAAGCATGCTGTTATTTCCAGGTTTTATGGTAAATGTTTAATTTCTAATGAAAACACTTGTTTTTTCAACTTCGGAAATGCTCTATCGAAAAGCACTGATGAGTGAATTACATGCTACAGAACCAGAAATCTAAAAGAGTTTTTATTGATCATCAATTTCATTCACTGTTTTGTTATTTGACATGATTTCAAAATAGTTACACATTTTGTTTCAACTAGAGAAGGACTATCCAATATGAGCCCGATTCACTCTCAGTTAGAATGTCATCAGTCTAAAACGCTGGCATCTATGTATTTACAGATGGCTACACACGTTCACCAGTCAAATCACAACACAATCATGACAGGGATCAACATAATCATGACAAGGTTTTAAATACAACACACCTTTTTTTTACATAGATATATATCTCAATAACAACTGGAAAACAATACATAAAATGTCGTGTCTACATACCAACTCAAATGACATATACACAGTGTTAAAATTTCATGTCGGCTCATCCCACGTAACAGACAGACACTAAAAACTGGTTCACATTTTAGTGCTGAAATACCATAGCATTGCTTTGCAAGTTGAGGGTTCACGCTACTTAACGGTTAAACAGTGCATGGATGGACGTGAAAATATACTGATTAAGAAAATAGAAAATATGATTTTTACAAAAAAAGGAAAAAAATGTAGACTGTATCTGAGACTTTACTTTGTCCTGACCCATCAAATGACTGATGAAAATATACATGTGCCCACTACTGGTAACCATCAAGTCAACATGTGATAATGAACATGACACTTGGATGGTACCAGGCAGGCCTAGAATGAAATTCAAGGAATGTAATATTTATATATATACTATAATGAAAACATTTTGTACATGTAATTGCAAAAAATATCCACAGTTAATGTGTCACAGAAAACTTAACTTACACAGGGTGCTGAACCTGACAAAAAACTACACATAGCAAGGCCTAGCCTGGTTCTAAACTTGACACAAAAGCTTATGCAGTTTTCTGCGACACAACTACTGGAACTTCTAGCAATGCACATCATGTATATTTCTCTCATCAAAAAAACCTGAAAACCACTGATTTGTATGTTTATTTCTGAGTTCCACAATCACATCCCTGAAAGGTCCATAATCATTTTGGGAGACAATAGGTTGTTTGTTAGTATATTAATCAAAACAAGCTGTGCAACAAAGGGATTAATTTGGTAGGGGACACACAAAGGTAAGGGAAAAGGGATTCAGAAAGGGGGGGGGGGACAGTGGATCTTTTCTAGATATATGTAGATTTTACAGTGGTAATGGATGAATCCATTGGAGCATTAAATGTTTCAACCTATTGATTACACAGAAGGCAGTATTAATCCATAATAGGTTGTTAGGCTAACTCTAATACCTATAGCAATATGTGTCTTTTGAAGAAAGGGGATTTGACTTTGAAAAAACAGTCACAACATACCAAACCAACCAAAGTAAAGTTACATAAGAGAAGATTAATATTCAATATTTGTTTTCACTTAAATCATCCATTCCAAATTAGGTAAAATCTACAATATATCCTGTATCATTCCAATTTGTCACATAAAACATGTGCAGAAGCATATCAAAATAGAAGTCATCTGCTCTAAGTCGCCAATCTAACATGAACAGGTTTTTTTACTTTTACCTAAAATCATATCTTTCATAATTGTTACAAGACACTCTAGAATTACAGTCTAAAAAACATACAGTCACCCTTATTAAAAATAATCACAGTGTTTTCTATACGAAACCTTTTCTTATAAAGTTGCGAATTTTTCATTCAGGTAAGACATCCCGGTATGTTACCCATGAGAACTTTTGCCTATTGGCTATGGAAATGATAGTTATCAAATAGGGAAGGGTCTCATTTGAATTAGCACTTAAAAGTCCAGTTTAATTAGAACAGATGATATTAGCTGGTCTAAATACTGTATCAATCTAAATGTCTTGCTTCTTATTTGGTGAAATTTTCAGTTCAGTTTTTATTGTGGTAACAAAAGTAATTATGACCTCAATCAAATCGAACATGCGCCAACCAATACCTTATGGTTGAACATTTTCTACTTTCGTTTTTGTGATAATTTTGAATGCAATTGTTTTACTCATGAGACATTTTATTACAACTAGAGTACTGTTAAAACTCAAATGGTGTGTTTCACTTTCCTATAAATCAGAATTTTCCAAGATGAATACCACTTTCAAGAAATAATTTAGTTAATAAATCAACTATTTCACCTTCAGCAAGAGATCTATGAAGAACTCTATCTTTAATTTTGCACAAAGCAGAAGACTCATATTACCATCATGTTTTATGCTTTCAAGATGGAAGAGAACGTGAGTAAAGAAAAGGGCGGGGGGTGTTGGGGGTAGGAATTGTGGTGGGAAAAGCATTAACACTGGTGCAGCACACACATCGACAACATAAAAATCTGCATAATTCCATAATAGCTGTTTGAAAAGCACCTCTTGACATTGTTACATCTTTTCTTTTTCTCCGTTCAACATTAATTACAAATCACACAGAACAGTACTTTTGACAACATCAAATCACCTGTATCAACTCTGAACAACATACAACCTATAGTTTGATTATTGTGCCTCTATTTAATAAGAAAGAAACCTTAACAATTGTAGGTTATAGGCTATCCTAATAAATAGTGGAGGTTACAATTTTCAATTACCAAAACAGGAAATAAGATTTACCAAATTACAAAAGTGTTGCTTACTGTCTAGCCAACTGCATGCAAAATGCATGCAGATTGTATTTTTACAGCAAAGGCATTGCTATACATATGCACAGTTTCCTTGGCTACCAGTTTTAGACCCTAGAGGTTTCCAATCTAGCACTACCAGCCAAGGGAGCCACACCCTTTGTTACTGGCATAATTTCATACTTCAACAAATGTTGTAAATAAGCCCATTTCCCTAGAATTCTTTAACCCCAGAATATTTTCCCTGAACTATCTAGTTAACAGTCTTTAATTTCCCATGAAATGAATCTCTCATTTTATTACCTTTGAAAAGAGAAAAGCCCTGGTTTCTTATATGTAATAAATATGTTTTGATGCAAGTGTTTTGAGATTTAAAAGAACACCTTGTTTTGCCCTATTTAATGACAAGGCTCCTTAAATTTTACTAACATATTTCCCTCCTCTATTTATGTTTAAGCAGATATATTTTTTTATTTCCCAACATCTGCTAATCAGTATTTGAAACTATAGCAGGCAAGTCAACCAATTATTCTGACAGATGTCAGCCACAGTTAACTAGATTAAATCTTATTTCAAGACTAAATTATGTGTACTGGACAGTTCCACAGGAATTCCTTACATAAAAAATTAAAATCTCAGAGAATCATGCTAGCTTAGCTTACAATTGAGGGGACATTCTTTGTGTTCTGAGGGATAGATACACACAATGGCAGAACTGTGCTGAACTGAACCCTATGGATCCTTTGCTGTCTGTTATAATTCTACAATAACTGCTTTTGTTTATCTAGCTTCTCTGACTAGACCATAGATAATGGCATTTTACCTAGATAAGATACACAAATATATGTTAAGATATACAAGGGTCTTTTATACAAATAAAAAAATGAGATTTTCCCGTTTATCATTCATCTGAAAGAAATATTTACCTTTAACAATTTAAAACGAAACATATCACTAATACATCATCTGTTAAGTCTATAAAAAAAAAAGAAAATAAAGTAATATCCAGCTTAGATTAACAACAACAAAAATCTAACTCTACCACAGGTCTCAATCACTGTGCCGTCAACTACTACCATCTTTCATACATCTATTCCGGCATCATCTACTATGTACTTAACTATCTTATGAAAAAGCAGATTTTACATATATGCAAGATAAGTTCAGTGCAGAAAAGGTAGGGAGTTCAAAACAAAACACTACTTATCAAAAGTTCTCCATCGTGACATAAACAAACTAAAAACATGAAGAAGATCAGTATCATTGGATCTGTTTTTAGTTTGTTCAACTCTTCGAGATATTCTGTCACATGTACAAAGAGTACATAAATACAATACCATCACTTTGTCAAAAGTTATAGGCACAATCTCTAACATTTAAGCTAGAAATGTTGTAGCCAGAAAACCTGCAGAGCCAATTTATCAATCATAGTCTGTTCACGACTATGGACATGGCAAGAAGTGTAGACCTTAAACAGACAGTGCAGAAGGCTTCTGATCTACGGTTTTATATTTTGCAAAACCTTTTTTGTTTCAAGGGACATGTATTGCACAAGATTAAGAAATCCAAGAATCAGTCAAGAAAATTTTCATGTCACAATACCAACAGCAACTTCTGAAACTGTTTATTGATGTTTTATTTTTGGTTCAAATCTCATGAAAGCATTGAAAGTTGGTGTTTGCTCAGACTGAGATAAGACCACTTAAGTATGACATAAGCAGCTAGTTAAAAAGTTTCTATCAAAAGATCACACAAATAAAAAGTTTCTGGCAGGATTAGCATTTTTCCCTGAATTAAATTGATACAATAGGTCTAGTTTGTTCTATAACAAAAACTGAGGCATTTTGCCATAAAATCTTGCATTAATCAGATATCTTGTTGCTATATGCCCAAAACTGACAGTATAGTCAATTTTCATCCAACAAATGTCTCCAATAGGAACCATTTGGTGTGATTCTACTCTGTTTGCATCTCTCATGCTACTTGTTCCTAGCATTCCAACAGTTATGCTCCCTGACCCTGTAACTGGTGGTCTTATTTTAGAAGAAAAATCATCAGGCTGTAATTACACATTTTACTTATTGTGTGCACTTGATTCAGAAGACAGAATTCACAAAACATGCACACGAAAAGAAAATATTTGAAGCATGCAACAAGTTGCTATAATTTTTAATCGATTTCATCAAGTTTGTATTTATATATGAATGATCAAAGTGTACTAGTACTGTTGCACTGGTTACTAGTATACACTGATAATAAGGTCACAGAGCATAATAGTCATTTATCCCATGGTTGTATTTTTGTTAAGGATGTAATCTTGGCAACACATGTCAACTCCCAGCTTTTGAGACAAAGCGATGGTATCACAAAACATTAGGTCTATATATTCACACACAGGAATGTTACATCTATGTCTATATTTGTACACGTACACATAACATACATATACAAACATATACATTATATAAACATGGACACACTAAAGCTCCATTGCTCCCAAAAGTTTATATATGGCCTCCAGGATTCCCCATCATGTTGGACTTCTCAATTTCCATCGTGACGTAGAACCCCTTGACCGAAGAGTCAGATGTTCGGCAGGTGCTCAAATTTGTTTGTCTTGTTTCCCTTGTTTGGGTACATCTTGTGTTGGGGGACGGGTGAGGTAGACAAGTTTTTTACACCCAGTTGTGGAAACGATGGCGGATGGTATGGCTGCTGAAATGCACATGGCAATTGCCAAAGTCAAACAAAAGTCAAAATCATGTAGACGTAAGCAAGTAAAATTTATATCTCACAAAACTGAAACCATTTTTTTTATGTTAATGAAGAAAAAAAATATATATATAAAAAATAAGCATTTCTTTCCTACAAATTACAAATATTTATAAAATGAATGTTCCATTTCATCACATATTCAAATGATTTCAGATTAAAACAAGTAGCATTTAAGCTTTAAGATGAACAAACTGAACTCTATTTATTTCAGTCACATATTTAGACAAACACTCTCTCAAGAACATCTAAGAAACAAGAGGACCATGATGGTCAAGTTATCACTCTTATAATCCTATAATCTACGTCTTACTAAAATAGCAATCAATTCAATAAAGCAACCCCATTCTGGGAAAGTATTGTATATCATCTATTAAAAGTCTGTGAACAACCCAAAGAGAAAGATAACCTTCCCCATAGAACATCCATTTGACAATAGAATTACAAGGAAAAGAAAGCAGTGTGTTTCACACCAAAGCAGCATCTTTACAATATGTATTTCTATCATTCTGTCATTAAGCAATGTATACAGGTAATGACTGTTTTTTTGATCAAGATCACACAAAGTTGGTCAATATTATACTGTCTGTCTTTAATTTTAAATGAAAAGACGAATATGACAAAGACCCTTTAGAAAGTTACCAATACCACAATACTATTAAAAGGTTTAATTTTGATCAACAAAATGGTTTGACAGGGGTTTTTGATGTGTACAATAGGTCATATGATATGCCTCTCTGTGTCAAAAACTGCTGATAAAAAAGCCCAAGATACTCGAACTTACTTTTTCTGAACTTACATTTTCAAAGTATTGTACATCTCAAGACTTTTTTCTCTCATGTAAACTTTGGTATAAAGGATATTTGAAGCCCACATAGCTAACTGTAAACCAACCTGATTTGCCAACTCAGTTTAGAGACCTTTTATAAATATGGTATACATCATCAATTGAAAAAAGTGTTTCTCCTACTATGATGATAATGGCATGAACAAAATCCTATAAAATTGTTATCTAAATAAATCTTTAAGTGTTTCACTAACTTTCTTATTTTCTGTCAATTTTGTTTTTTTTACACTTGTAATCTCTAGACCAAAGAAGTATTTTTCAGACCAATGTTCAGCTTCCACATACACTTTATCTAACTAAACATCTTTAGAATTCTTTTTCAATAATCTTTAAGAAAACCGCTGTCATAGTCTAACAACAGACACATCCGACACAACTCTGTCATGTGTTCAATGAATTAATGAAATTCAATTGGGTCAAAATGGTACTAATACATTTCTCTGATCTCATCATAAGGTTAGGTGTGTATAAAACATGGATTGGGTGTGGCAATTATGACCAACGTACATATGATAGACAACATATCAGACCAGCTGCTCTAGTGGCATCAAACCAGCTGATCCTCTGGTAAAAACTTCAAAATAGGCAAACAAATGAAGTATATATCAATATATGTATATGCAAATACACTATCTTCAGAGACAGAGAGTTTTAGCAGAGGTTTTTTGCTTCAATTAGAAGGAATGGAAAGTCATAATGGCATAGAGTCACACAGGAAAATTAATCTGGTGCATTTACAAACACGGGTGCTTCAAGCCATAATTAGGTCAACACTGGCTATTTGACAATTTCATACATATACAGAAATAATTATGAACTCAAAGATATATATATATATTTTTTAATCTTTTGGAAGTGTTATGCTAAAGAAATCTGCAGTAAAAAAAGACAGCAAAATATTTTTGTGACTTAATTTTTGTTTTCAATACTGCAATTTATCTTCTGCAAAAAAGTGATCTGATAATTCTGAATCATTTTATTTAATTTATAAGTTAAAATGGGGAAATTTTTAATTCTGGATATCTTCTTATGCCTTTGTAACTGCCTTACAGAATACATTTAGAGCCTGCTGAATATATAAGCCAAGGTTTGGTTGGGATATTTGTACGCTTGCATGATTAATCTTGGTACCATTAGATTGATCCCTGTACAAAATCAAAACATGTTGAACATATAAGCGATGAATTTGCAGGACACATTTGTAAGCTTACATTCTTAATATTATTATCATGATTTAAGCACTTTTGAACGTTTGTACCTTATGAAAAAAGGGCAAAATAACTGTGGTAATGAAACTATGTTTACAAAAAGAATCATGTGTACAATCATGTATATGAACTGGCTGGATATAATTATAAGCAAAGGTTTAGTTAGAGATATTCATTACATGATTAATCTATCTAAAAAGAAAGTTATGCTGTATAAAATTAGAACATGCTGAATATATAAGCCAATATTTAGCTGGAGATATATGTGACCTTATTAACAATTACATTATTGCAGTATACAATTAGAACTTGCTGAATATATAAGCAAACGTTTGGCTGGAGATTTTGTATGCCTACATGATTCATATAAAAACTATCATTATTGTATTCCACAATAAGCATCTGCTTAATAGAGTTATATGTAAGCTTACATGATTAGTATATTAACAATATAAATTATTGGTGTACACAATTAGCATCTGCTGAACATAAAAAAGTTAGACTGGAGTTATCTGCAAGCTTACATTATTTGATTAATATGTTTACAATTAAAATTATTGCTGTACACGATTAGCCTCTGTTGAATATATAAGCAAAAGTTCGGCTGGATGTTATCTGCAAGCTTACATTGTTTGATTAATAAGTTTACAATTAAAATTATTGATGTTCACAATAAGCATCTGCTGAATATATAAGCAAAAGTCTGGCTGAATGAATATATTAGGACTTCTTTGGCAGGCTATATTTGTAAGGTAACATGATGAATGAATGAACAAAAGTTGCTGTAAGCAGTCAGAACCTACTGAATATATATGGCAAAATTTGAAAGAAGATATTTGTGAGCTTATAAATTCAAATTGTTTACATACCATCAGCTACAGTAAAAAAATATACCATTCACATGATTATAGTACTTAAAATGACTGATTAAACATGTTCGAATTTATAAGTCAAGAAGTTTAGAAGGACGATATGTATGTAACTGTCAAATGCCTCGTCATACTTTGATTACACCAAACATTATACTCAGTGTTTTCCATGTATAATTTCATTCACAAACTGGTCCTCAAAATAAAAAGACCACATAATATCATAATAACTGAAAAGAAAAACTGAAAAACACATTCTGCAATAACTTTGATTAAGTTTCCACATAAACTGTGCCATTTTTTCCCTCTACAAAACAAGGCCTGTGATTTAATAAGAAATTCTATTTTACAAAAAAGACATCATTTCCCAATTTTAGTAATAGAATATATAAATTTGATTATTGCTAGTCTATATCTCTAATTTCATACTGTGGCATTAGAAGGGAATCTCATCAGTGTATCAAGAGTGTTTTAAGGCCTTATAGCACAGACAAAGGTTTATTTTCCAGCAAATCAAGATCTCTATGCATAGACCAAAGTCTTCAAGTAAATCAAAGTCTCCTGGCACAGACCAATGTCAATTTTCATGCAAATCAAGGTTTAATAGTGATAGAAAAGATCAAGGTCTATTTCCCTGAAATACAAGGCCTCACATTACTGACTGAAGTCTATTTCAAAATATAGTCCTACAAATAGGCCGGAGAAAACTGGTAGTTATCTGTGACCAGTGTTGTTGATAAGGCCAGTGCTCAAATTGAGCTATTTCTCGGGCATGTTTGTAGGACTATATATACTAATCTTTCAACACAAACTAAGGTCATATTTCCAGAAAAACCTAAGTCTGACAGCCAAGACCAGGATCTAGTTTCTAAAACCCCATATGCATAGCACAGGTCTTTTGTCTTTTTCCAAAGGAACACTAGACCAATGTCTCACAACAGAGACTAAGACTGTATTTAACAGATAAATCTCTTAAAGAGCAGAATAAGGCCTCAATGATCAGACCACGGTATCACTGCACAGATTAAGCTTTGTTCTAAACACAATAGAATATAACCATAATTTTCTCTACACATTACAGGGGTTTTATAACACAAATCAGTCTACATTCAAACAAATGGCACAGACCTTTGCTGCCTTACTTCTCTCTGACACTCTGCACTGCCTACCTCAGATAAGACCAATGTCCAATTGCAGACCAAGGTTAACTTTCAAAAACCACATTACTTATCGATATAGACCTAAGTCATCCTAAATAAATCAAAAGATAAAATTAGACTACAAAGGCTAGACTTTACAGAAATATTCACCTTTTTATAGATCTATGTAGTTTAATGAGTGATGTAAGAACTGAAATGATATAAACACAGTGGCATTAAGAATACGGATAATCAAGGCTCTTAAATGTCACCATGGAACCCCCTTCCTGCCACAGATGATCTATTTAAAGTTTTGTTTGGAAAACACTGATATACGAACCTGCAGGTGGTGACCTAAATTATGTCGCCTATTTACCCGCTTGTCTCTCTTCGGTGGTTGCTGCTGTTCAAAGATGTCCTTGTTCTGGTCCATGTACGCATGGACTAACAACTGAGCACAAGTTAACCGGTCATCTGGATCCATTGCCAAACAATCCTAGTAAAACATAAATCAATAGTTGAAGAACAGAACAGTTTCCCTTTGAGTTGTTTGTTTGATTTACATCACTTTCTGCCAGCTAGGGCTAATGGACATCCTAGAGAGAGGGCAGCGGATACACACAACTCTTCTGTAGAGGACTATGGTTCTTTAACGTGCCCAGTGTATAGCTAATAGCACTGATACACATGGGAGCTAAGCTCTGGACGGTCACTTTATCCTGACACCGACAAACCAGTCGTAATGCTAACCACAAATCCTCAGCGTTAAGGAGGATGCCATTACTACCATTTTTAAAGTCTTTGTTATGACCAGGTCAGGGATCGAACCCGCAGCCTCTTGCACCCAAAGCGGGCACTCAACCACTTGAGCTAAGCAGGCTGTTACTTTGAGTTGTAATTAAAATAAATGGAAGAAGATTTTTCAGCTGAACACTTTCATATTTCAGAATAATAAGTTTCTTGAAACTACTACCAAAGTAAGTTCATACTAAAATTTTGATTGAAAAATTATTTAAA
>JAULCC010079076.1:0-14548 GCA_032358795.1 Nuttallia obscurata | reverse complement strand
TGAACTTGAAGAATATGGAAATCTGATATGAATTATAAAAATCTCAGTCTGATGAACTAAAACCATGCAAGAAGAACACACATTACTATAACACATGCGAACAAAAAATATTTGTAACAAAGTCAATGCTTGTAAACCAACCTTAGTTCATTACATCACCAATACAACCAATTGCAACCAATACTTCAAATCTAGACCACCATTTCATGACTGAACAAGAGAAAAAAGCCAGGCTTTATGACTAAATGATGTTAACTTACATAACTGCATTTTAGTCACCACATTCATTAATTTTGTTAACAAAGTTATTGGGGGGGGGGGAGGGGGTATACTGCTATCAGGTTGTACGTCTGTCCGTCCGTAAACACAATTTTGTCCGGGATTCATCTGTCATTTTTCAACGAATCTTTTTTAACTTTCAGATATTAGTGACCATGATATAAACTTTTGCTAAACTGAAATTGGTTTCAGGGAGGGGGCGGGGTGTTCGTTAGGCTGTGGCTTACAGTTCTAGTTTTAGACTAACTTTATTAAACCTCTCTTGATTAAACTATTGCTAAGCTTGGCACAAGCTTGCTTTTTAGTTTGTACATGGTTCGCTAGAATCTAACTTGAAAAAACATGCAGTGTAAAGGACATTTCAGAAGCATATGATATGTACCTAAGTATGAAATATCAAGTGTGTCTAAAATGTGTTTGTATATATTAAATGGCTTGACAGTTACTTGGGTTTTGTAAGCAGACTGAAAATCATGGGATACCAATTTGAAACCAAACTAAAAATTCCATGTATAAACATTTGTTATTCTAATTACTACATATGTATTAAATTTTATGCAAAACCAATTAATGTCACAATATTATTAACTTTTGATACTTTTCCTTCTTGAAATGGCTGTAGTAAACTGTTTTAATAACTTTATAGTGAAACAATTATTAAGATGTATGATTTGTGCACAATATTACGGTCTAAAATTAGTATTTCCATACTGTTTAGCTTATGTTGACCTTTGACCCCATTGTTGACCTTTGATCTTAAAGTTATTCCTCTAAATATCATTTGAATTAGGGAATGTGTTATGACAAAGTTATGACAGAGGTAAATATTATGTAGGATCAATAATGATTAATAAATTAATACTTAAATAAATTTTACTTGAAGCTATCACTTTGGCGGCCATCATGGCAGCCATCTTGATTTCTCGGATTGCCACCAGTTATGCCAATTTATGCCGGTGGTTTCAGAAACAAAACACCCTGACGAACACTTTGGTACATAGTATTGCTCGTTGCAATGACTGTCCCAGTTCAACTTTTTTTCACCCTACCAAACGGTCATCGATTGCAAAGAAATGTTTCCGTGTTTTCTTTGTCTCTAATTTTATTCATTTCGGCACATAAATAATACAGGAACTGCCATTGATAGCAGTAATTTGAATAAAGTGCCTCTCATGAATTTATCAGAATAAAGCTACAATGTCTAACCCTTCCGTAAGGAAGATCAACTGTAGCAATTGATTTTAAGGGGATTTCCCTAAAACTTTTACGTTGTTTAAACGTGTCAAGCGAAAAATTGTAAAATACCCGTAACTTTTGTGAGAAAAATAATGTTGAAAAACGTCCGTAGCCGATTTTATTTATTAGCGATTTAGAATGTATAAATTTGTGATTTAGTTCCATTATTTTTCGATGGTTTTCCGATATCATCCGTGTTTATCCGGCCATTTTCGTTCCGGGCTTTCTTGAAAAACCCTGCCAAATTCAGAAGGTTGTTGTTGTCAAAAGAAAATCCTCACGATAAACGAAGTAATCAATCGTAAAAACGTTTTTATGGCGATGTTCTGTATTTTACCGGAGCGTTATATTTTCTTTTATCTTATTAAAAGTATTTATTTTGGGGGAATTGGAAAACATATGTAGATCTATAATTGCTTAAGGGACATGTTCTTTTAACTACCTAATACACATAATCAAACATATGTTTGCAAATATGTAATACAAAGAAAGAAAACACTTGTTTGGAAAATCAACGCTAACTACAACCTAAATATCCCAAATTTCGTAATTTTGAGGAATGACATAGTTATAACATAGACCAATGATTTAAAGCCGGTTGCATTAAGTATATACACTTAAACAACCATTTAAATCATTGTAAATTGTAATGTAAACAAACCGTTATTATTTGAACATTCGATTTAATCGAAAATATGTAATGATGTAATGTCTTGTTGCGTTTAATATATGTTACACATTATTTTGTATTAACCAACGGAGGGATATAACACAAAACTAAAATGCAGACAAAATAATGTCTGATTCTTTAAATAAAAAAAGAAATACAAGCCAACATCTTATTTGGGCTTTAGTTTCACTGTTAAAAATGTCTGATTTAGATATGGGTTTTGAAATAAAATTACAGGAAAGCGTATAACATTGTATTAACTCCAATAATAAATAATTGCCAAACCAAATTAAGTGTCGATTAGTCCTTCTGGTAGGTTTATTATATGTAATGACATTTTCTATGAAACATTTATTGGACCTGTGAAAATTTCAATTAAGTTCTTGATTGTCTATTCTTTGTCACGTGCGTAAAAGGTCAGACTTGTTATCGTCGCTTTTCGTATATCATCATGCAGCGAAAACATTAGTCGACCTACGTTTTCCAAAGGGAATGATAGTTTTTCTCATCAACTAACCGTGACTCTCGCAATTCCGTTCATTGTGAACGTTCCTTTATCATTTGCTGACCTTTGAGTGAAAACGAGGATATGACATTCTTGAAAAAAAAGTTTTTAACTTGCTTCAAAATAAGACCATCAAGTGAAACATCAAACAGTGGCAAATTCTAAAGGAACATTGCAATGACATATGTTAACCCTTTTTGATTTTACACAGTTTTATTAACGTCTGTGTTATGGAATGCACATTTAGTCTGAAAACCTAGACCAACATTTCACACAGTGAAGTCGATGCCCATCAATCATTCTGAATTTGATAAGATGTAACGGTTATATATTTGTCTTGTAAAGACGTATATGCTCAATTGTTGCAAAAGGACAGAAATTAGAACAATTTCTCCAAATTAATAAAAAATGTATTCATTTTGCTAAAGGCCTTAAGATAGACTTGTTGATTTTTAAAATAGCTTCTGATAAACAAAGCGTTTCAAGCTTTTGACCGTCAAGATCAACGAGACAATAATGCATTGTATATTTATGTAATACGGGTATAGGCAACCTAAATTTAGAGTAATTTATTGAAGAGCTTAGTTGCACAAACTTAATTATAAAAGTTAGGCTTGTGTCAGGGTATCAAATGGATCTTATCCAGTCTACCTTAAAAAGCAACCCCAAGCAAATATATAGTATACGGCTTCTTAATATGATAGTTGTTGCATGAGTTTAAAATAAATGGCAAACGAACGCACACTACAACCTAATAACCCAATTAAATGACATAGTTCGAACATGGACAAATGATTTAAAATCGGTTGCATTTGATAAATGTACATATACAACTATTTATAACATTGTGAATTGCAATCTGAACGAGAATGAGAACGAGCAATACATTTTTACCTTTAATGTGTACATATATACCTAAAGGAGTTTTCTTGTGAGAGTCAATGGTCGAACAAACGACTTGACGATTAAACTATCGTTACGTTAACCTGATGAAAAAATGTCGTCTGCTTAAACTGCCATCTGCCTAGATTTAAAAAGTCATCATAATTGCCAAATATTTGGAGAAACAATGGGCCGAATGTCAAACAGCTTGGATCCTGATTAGACGCCGAGTAAATCGGCGTCTAATCTGAACGCAAGCTGTTTGCAAATTATTTCACAGTCGCCCTTAGCAGGCTAAGGGTTAATGTTTTAAAAAATCGATTGCTATATGCACAACTAGACATATTATGACAAAAGTTTCCAACTTGTCTTATATGTCGACAGTATAAGTGAATTTCAGCTGTTTTTTAAACACAAACATAACGATTAGGGGACGTTGCATTATTGCATATTACATTTAAAGTGCGTGTATGTTTGATTGTTTGTTAAATTACGTCATTTATGTCATCTATGGCTAATAGATGTCACAGTCATGGGTTAACAGATACATATATACTTTTTGTAGAACTCTCTGGTTCTTTTACTACCCAGTGTATAACACTAATGCACGAATGACTTAAACTTAGTCGGTACTTTTTTCTGATATCGACGAATGTTTATCCAAACTCCTGAGCGCCAACTTGAAGATATTAAATCCTTTATGAATAATTTTAAACTCTTTTTAAGTATGACTTGGGCGGGTCGTAACCAACCGCCTCCCGCATTGGAAGCCTATACTAAACCATTTGGTGGTTTATTAAAAAAATCGTTCACATTTAATATATTAACTGCCAGTACAACTTTTGTCATATTCTCAATTTCGTGTACATTATCTTTTTAAAATGCAAAACTTTAGTGAAGGCCGCATAATTTGAGATAATGTTTTCATTGTCCACTTAACAATATATGTTAGAATTATAGATACATATATTGATTACAGTAGTAGTACTTATCTGCTTTCGATATCACCAATGGACCTTAGGTATTGGATAAAACAACAGGGGTATAAAAAACATGACAATGAACACATGCGTAATTCTTTAAATGTATAACAGGCTATCGCTCGCATTTTTGTCAAATGTTCGCTGATTATATTACATATACATCACGTTCTCGAAAAGGAATGCTAACCATGTCGCGGGTTGTGTTACATTCCTCATTTGCTAATGCATTTGGCTAGTTATAGTTCAGACAAACAGGATGAAAATATTCTAGTTCAGACAATCAGGATCAATGTAGCTCTAGTTCAGCCTAAAAGCATCAATATATTTCTAGCTCAATCAAACAAGAACAGGATAGTTCTAGTTCAGAAAACATGAACAATATTCAGACAAACAGGGACAATATAGTTGTAGTTCAGACAAACAGGAGCAATATAGCTCTAGTTCAGACAAACAGAAACAACATAGCTTTAGTTCAGACAAACAGAAACACTATAGCTCTAATTCAGACAAACAGGAATAATATAGCTTTAATTCAACAAAACAGGAACAATATAGCTCTAATTCAGACAAACAGCATCAATACAGTTTTAGCTCAGTCAAACAAGAACAGAATAGTTCTAGTTCAGACAAACAGGAGCAATATAGCTCTGATTCAGACAAACAGGAACAATTTAGCTCTAATTCAGACAAACAGCACCAATATATTTCCAGCTTAGTAAAAAAAGAACACATTATTTTTAGCTCAGTAAAAGAGGGACAAGGTTGTATGACACGGTAACAAAGGATCAAAACATATAAAAACAGCGCGCCGTAAGAAGTATTACACATGTCGAATGCATTTCAGTAGATTATACTTCTCCGTTGTATCTGACTTTTAATTGCCATCTGGTGTGCCCATGTAATTAGTATCTGTACCATTAATTCACATACGAATAATAATAATAAAATAATACGGTAAACACGCCCGGTATCAACTATTTTTCTAAATAGAACCACATGGTTCGTAAAAAGACTTTATCACGAACTAACACCCACATACACTTTAATGGACCGTTCAATGAGTAACGTCACGTAACGAAAAGAACGTCGGATTGTTTCCACTACTTCATATGAAAACAAAGTATTTAAAAGAAATAGTCATGTTGTTAGGTTTTAGAGTTTAAGAATTAAAAACATGTTACAATATCATTCTAAAGCATTGTTGTTGAGTTAGACTTACGAACATATCGATTTTGTTTAAGAAAATCTCAATGAGAAATTAATCCATTTAACATAACGATTGTGTTAGAAGATATTGGAAAGATGGGTAGATTCAATATTATAGGGATATGATTAGCAACTATCTAATTTATACTACTGCACTATGCATACATCGTTGCCATTGGCAATAGTAGAAGTCATTGTGTCATAATATTGCGTGGGGGTGTGGGATGTGCCGACATTTATGTTGGTAGAACTTGTTGCAGGACCTAATTTCACTTTAAAAAATATTAAATAGAATATGATTTAACGCATGGTACTAGGAGAAAAGACATTTGTTGACGGTTATGTGTTTAAACTAGGAATATAGCATACCAAAAGTTCAAGTTGTTATGTCTGGAATCTAAATATTAAAAGGTTATACAATGAATGTGTGAATTTATTACTGGATCGCCCTTATAACATAGATGAAAGCATCTGATAGACGTTGCCTGTTTTAATTGAATCTGTTTCTTAAGGCGACATGCTGACTTATGGGGTTGTCTTTAAGAAGTTGGTGTGTAGCTAAAGTGTTGACAGCACGTTGATTTATTGAAGAGCATAGAATGTCAAAAATGGGCTTTCTTTGTCAAGTCTTAATGTGTCATGACTGCTTTTGATATAATGTTTAAATCGCGCGAAGCTCCCTTGTCATTGTTTGGCATGTCTCAATATATATATTGTTTATGTTATTGATAAAAAAAAACATTTTGTCTTATTTTATCACAACTATAAACAAAAAGTGAACTCTAAATAAGCTAATGCATTTAGCCTCCGTGAACAGTGTTAAGAAAAGCCTGTTGAGATTGGGAACGGACTTCAATAACCTGTGTTTGCTGTATGGTTTATTGGGTTTTGAGTCACACCAATAGAGTACATGCCTCGTGATTATAACACAGCTATAGTGCTTAACTCACTTTGAGCATTGTCTTAGGCGTATGCCGAGGTCGATGTTATCTTGCTTGGTGTGACATTATACCATATCACCATCAATGGGTTGTGATATTTATTCTAGTATACCGAACATTACATTGACTTTGCCAGGGTGATATAGAAAACATTGACTTGGCGTCAGGGTGATATAGCAGAATATCTCGGTACTTACATATGGAAAATCAACATGGGAATCAAGAGTGAGGTACAATATAATTTATCATTATATATAGCTCAAAAATAGCAAATAAACAAACAGCAAAATCATTTGTTTATACGGGTGTCAGTGCAAATATTCAGGAATCATGTTTATAACTCACCTGCTACAATTCGAGCGATTATACACGAATAAACACCACCCTACCAACCAGCTTCGAGACCGGTGTTCGTTATGTAAACAGCTGTTATACATTTTTAGGGTTGGTTTTATGTCACGAATATTTTAATTCAATATCTTTTTATGTATGATAATAAGATCAGCGGTCTTTACACAATGACATATTCACATAAACAGAATTACGTGAACAGTGAACACTTCGGAAAACACATATATACCCTTGGCAGCTGTTGGGTGAGATTAGGAATCTGCATAAGTTTATAAGTTTATAGATATCGACCGTTTTACCTAACCTTTAATACACAGGTGGAATATCATGCATAGTGGGATTTAAACAGAAACATAATAACGGCTGTGCTTATCACTATGTTATACTGAAAAGAATTCCCGAATATTTCAGGTATACTACGAGAAAATAACAACCGTTTTGACAAATGCTTTTAAAGCATACATCCACGTGTGGAAATGGTAATGCTTACAGCTAGCCATGCTCACAATACGTTTTCCGTTAAACATCCAGGCCTAAACCTTTATCCCTGACTGTGTCTTCACTTATCGTTTTGACTGAATTCTAAAGCTATAGGTTACTGAAATAATGTGTCAGCCACGTCTCTTATTTTCTAGGACCAAATTCAGTTTTCAAATATAATTTTATTACATATTCATAAATATTTTACAGGCTTTATAGAGTCTGAAAGGCAACCGGATTCCTTGCTTTGTTTAGCAATCAAACTAGTTTAACGCACTGAGAAATACACAACCGATTCATTCATTGTTTAATTTAAATAAGCCTTTAATTGACCTAAATTGTTTATTTGCATTTTGTCTACCTGTCGTTTAAACATGAATAATCACTTTTTATTTTAATGCATAACGGTTCAATATCAGACACAAATTTCCTATAGCATGTCTTTTATTGGGCATATGTACATGTACGTAAATGCGAACGGTGCTTTTCGTTTCGCCACTTGCTGCATGTATTAATATGTTTTAAAAAGTCTTTTAGAATGTTAAACATCTGATTATCACAATTTGACATTTTCGATAAAATATGTGTTCCTCTTTTTACTGAAATGGATATTCCAAACAATAGTTAAACCCTTTATCCGCTATTTGCTAATCGGAGATATGTTTGAAAACAAGTCGAATCGAGATGAAATTGTGGTAATTGGTTGACATCCTGGTTCTGATTTTTTAATATAAATTCATGAAATACCCACTCTGAACGCTGAGACAGACGACAACATATGTAGACAGAATCTATGTGACACGGATGTAAATATGTCGAAACATGCTATAAAGCGTGAATAATCCGGTTGAAAACATATGTGCTTATTGCAATACTTGGTATTCTGTATCGTCCTGAATAGAACACCAAAATATTTTGCATGTTCTACATATAAGTAAATCATTCTTATTTTTTTTTAAACAAATCTTGTTTACATCTTATGTTACAACTAAATGCCGTACAATGAACCAGTGTCTAAATATAAACCGAGACCTTTGTCTGGCAGTTCTAAGGTTTAAAAAATACCTCTGCAATGTCTGTAGAGAATTGTTTCATTAAATTGTAAAAGTAATATCATATGAATATATCCAAGGTTATATCTATCCTGTTCATATTATTGTATTTTTTTGCAAGACTGACTCGAGATATTGTCACATATTGGTAGAATTCCCAGTGGGTATATCCTGTATGTGTATACCAAAGCAGTTCTAAGGTTTCAGAAATACCTCTGCAATGTCTGTAGAGAATTTATTCATTAATGCAAAAGTAATATCATATGAATAGATCCAAGGTTATATCTAGCCTGTTCATATTTTTGTAATGTTTTGCAAGACTGACTCGAGATATTGTCACATATTCGTAGAATTCCCAGTGGGAATATCCTGTATGTTTATACCAAAGCACGTCTAATGTAAGTCCTCCAAACAGATCGCAAGGCTACTTTTTACCGTTATGAGTTAACCGTCAAACTCGCATTGACGGGAGCAGCAGTGTGATGGATATTGGGTCCGCCTTGTCCTCAGGAGATTGCGTGTTCCAGTCTCAAAGTGTGTATTTCTTATGAAATTCATTTGACAAGTAGTCATTGTTCTAAACAGGATACGAACTTGACGCAAAGCAGCAATACTGAAAAGTGTTCAAAGAATATAGAAACCTTGGTGTAACAGTGGCTTATCTAATAGGCTTATCCGAACTCTATTTGATGTGTAATTATGTTGCTTTTGTTTTCAATTCTACCTTTCGAATCAAAACATAAATATTGCATGCGCGAAATATTGTGTGAAAAACATAAAGCGTTGAGGTAGATTTTAGTTTCCAAATGAAAACTCGTTCGATCGCACTGACTATTATGTATGATGTGATGGTATTCGTATCTTACATCTACTTAATCTTGATCCATGTGTGCCTTACTGCCAACGCATATGAATATTTATATATATATTTAACGTATGTGAATATAAAAACCAAAAAGGCTGTCACATGGTGTATATGCGTTATTCGTATGCAAATATTCAAAGCCTCAGAAATGTTATTCGTGGGTGGCCATGATATATAAGCGTGCATGAAACATATTTTGTTTGAGTATGTTGATTGTACGTTCTATGTTCATGGTCAACATTGGTAGATAGGCGCTGTCGCCGTATTCTTGGTCTTGGATGCATGTGAAATAAGCCGTTAGCTCTGTAACTATTCTCTCTCACACATAAGAAAATGTCTACATGTTATATATCCTCCATGGATCCTGCTATGGAACCGTTACAGTTTGAATTGAATTATTTCCCTTTAAATTTTACAAAGAAAATCTTTCAATTCTTGCATCGTAATAATGATCCTTAACTTTCAGATTTAGATAAGTGTAAGATTTGCATAACGTATGTGAACATCAAAGCCAAAAAGGCAGTCACATGGCGTATTGGCGTTGTTCGTATGCAAATATTTAAAGCCTTAGAAATTTTATTTGTGGGTGGCCGTGATATACAAGCGTGCTTGAAACATACTTGTTTGAGTATGTGGATTGTACGTTCTATGTTCATTGTCAACACTGGTAGCTAGGCGCTGTCGCCGTATTCTTGGTCTTGGGTGAATGTGAAATAATTCAATCTCGCAAAACAACACATAGATCGACAGTCTTAAAATAGCATATCTACTTATGTAAAACGCCTAAACAAATTACCTATTAAAACGAGTAACGAACACGTTTGCCGTACGTAAGACATACATATACATAAACCATAATCACAGTGTAAATGATATTTTCACTTCAGGTGATACACGTATACTTGTTTTTTCTTCGTGCTCGATTAACAATCTATCTTAACAGTGTGGAGTACATTACTTAAATATCGTCCTTGTATTTTACTTCGTCACAGTTATGCACATGTTATTATAATCACTTCAGGCTGATAGGTCACGCCAATTTAAAGTCGCTTTAATCACATTTTAGTCATGTCACGAATTCCAGCTCATTACAGGAGTTAGGAAACACAGAGTACCACCGACCTATTGCATGTCATTTCGCAGGCTTCTTCTCTACAAATACCAAGCCATGTCGCAGGCTTCCATTCTACAAAAACCAACCCTTTTCACAGGCTTCCTCTCTATAAAAACCAAGCCATTTTTCAGGCTTTCTCTCTACAAAAAAACAAGCCATTTTGCAGGCTTCCTCTCTACAAAAATAAGCCTTTTCACAGGCTTCCTCTCTACAAAAAACAAAGCATTTCGCATGCTTCCTCTCTACGAAAAACAACGCGAGGAATGGTTCAGAGATTGTAAGTCATGGCCATAAATCTGGAAAAAGTTCGGACTTTATCTTTATTGCTATGAAACATCAACGTAAGATTAAATAACACGTTTAGACCTACCTCTGTCGTCTTCATATATACTGATACTAAACATATAAGTCAGCGCGAAAATTACTTTATCTCGTCTTCGGATATATTCTTGTTTGTCTTTTTTCACTTCATTCTGTCTAAATTAGCTATATAAGCGATAACTAGTTCACACATGTACATGATAAGATCGCGCATTACAGAAACCTTGTTTTGTCATCAAGTACGGAGCCAGGACGGCGTCCAAGCATTATTTGTATTCTAATGAAATAAATAAGTTTAACAAGTTGGTATAAAATGCTAAAATTTGATAAATTTATACTTAATTGAACAAAAATTCAAGTAATAACTTTTTAAATCATTTAATTCAAATTTGAATTCAACAATTTAATTGAAAAACAACAACATTATTTACTTTGTAATCCATCACACTGAAAAGGGTAGGGGTTCAAAGAGAAAAGTCACATATTTGTCAATATCGAATATGTCCTCCGATAGCAGCAAGTCGACTGCACATTGTCTCTCATGCAGTTGATAAACTTCCTTACATCTTGTAGAGGGATTCGGAGCAAATCATCGCACAAATTCTCGCTCAAGTTCATGTATGATAATGACGTAATGTGGTCTTATGATTACTGACCTAACCGGCTCTACGGGAACGGGTATTACGTATATTTCGTTAAATTGAAATTACGGCAATGAACAAACACTGCATGTAAGCATACCATGAATCGCAATTTTTTTTTAACTTACAACACAACATAGTGTACATCTTTCTTTAGCAATCAATATTTTATAAAAAGGTTGTCGTGCTGATACACTGATTTGTATAAATACATGACGTTTAATATTGAAATCAGAGACGGGTGTTGGCTGAAGTAAATCAATATTGACAACAAAGACAAATGTTTTAAGTGTGAAAGATAACTTTTTTGTGACACTTTGGTACACAGACACCGTTGATGTAGAAATTCCCATCTACTAGTGTGAAAAACCCAAGTGACTATTTACGTAAGTACAAGCCATGGTCCAAGCAATTCAATACTCGATTAAGAATTTTTAAAGGCGTTGAATATTTCAAATTAACGTTTATGTGCTGAACAATATCAAGACTCAGAGGAAAACGGTCAACTTTTAAATTGCATATAATGTTTTCGCCAGTTTCTCCATATAGACCAATACAACAAAAGTGTGGAAAAGTGTAAACAATTATCCGTGTCGCATGATCTCCCTCATTTTCATGAGTTCTAACATTTGCATTCGCTTCAGATATTAGCAATCGGACTTCAGTAAATTACATCTCATCAATATTGGCTGCGCTATGACGATCTCATGACAACGAAACTATGTTTGTATTCTAAATAGTATAAGCTAGTCAAAGGCAGCTTTAAGTTATTTGAAAGTGCTTACAATTTCTATATTTAGAAAGAGTCCTATAGTGGTTATCACGGAATCCTTCTCCTACGAAGACCAAAGTATACACGTAACTGTAAACTATGACTGTCAAAGCCAAATTAACTGACGACACTCGTTATCTTTCGGGCCGATATATCAATGAAATATAAAAAGCAAAATCGAAAAGCCAATCATCAAAGAATAAATCAGATATATGTCGTCTTCAGATCTTCCTTTTCAGAATATCGGGTACGTTAGTCAAGTTGAGAGATGTCTTGCTGTGCGCGGTAGCTAAATATTAAGTCAAATGTCACATGGGTTTACCTAACTGTTTACATTGGTATTATATCGGGATAGAATACATTTGCGCAAAAAACGTCTTAAAATAATGCACATGATTAAACAAATCGGTCATTAGTCACTTTATATTCCTTGCATACCGATAAACGACAATTTGTTATACATGAGTTGTTTAATAACGAAGACTAAATGACATGCATTGATTTACTGCAATGTTCGTGTCACGCAAGCTAAATCAATATGGCCATAATGATGGTTGGAATTAAAGAACCATATGTCGTCTAAAGACTCCAACTGAATACATACATACATACAAACATGCATACAGATAATTACATAAAAATCTAAATAATAAACACAACATACTTTACGTGCTTTTTTCAATTACTGATATATTAGTTATCGATAATTTTCAACCAGTAGTCAGAACTTCCATATTGGTACTTAAAGACTATGATTGCACCACTCAACTAATGACATTTGTGATGCATGTCTTGACTTGGAAAATTTTAGCTTTAAATGGAATACATTTATTTGCTTTGCAAACGTTTATTTAATCAAACGTATCAATATGAGATGCTGTCATATATGACGATGGATAGCACATGTCTCTGTTCATCTTTGCTACTTCATTTACCCGTCCTTTCTGTATTCCACCTAGTTGCGTTTAATATTATTTTAACATAAAGTCATAAATTAACACACATTGCTCTCAAATAAGCTTAATTCAAACCCACATACCATTGATCATCGATGAAACGATAGTAATGATGACATAAAAGATAAAATGGCTGGCATACCTGTTTCACACGTAGCTTAGATTAAAGGTTTTTCTTCATAGAGTAAATGTGAAAGAAAATGTATCACCATTTGTTTGTTTGATTTACGTCGTTTTCTGCCAGCTAGGGCTAATGGACGTTCCAAAGAGAGGAAAACGGATACACAGAACTCTTCTGTTGATGACTATGGTTCTTTAACGTGCCCAGTGTATAGCACTGATACACGTGGGGCTGAACCCCGGCCGGTCATTTTATCCTAACACCAACAAACCAGTCGTAATACTAAGCCTGAATCCTTAGCATCAAGGAAGGAAGCCAGTGGTTTCATTTTTAAAGTTTTTGGTATGACACGACCGGGGATCGAACCCGCCGCATCCCACGCCAGAATTTGGCGCTCTTCTACTTAAACTTAGGAGACATGTCGGTCGAACGGAACCTATTTTGGACATATGGAAATGACCAATTAATTATTAATAACGGACCTTGATAAAAAAATCAACTGCCAATTTCAAAGTCTATGTAAACATTGTTCCACAACCTCCCGAGCACAAGGCGGACACCATATCCTCTACGCCACTACGCCTTTAAACTGACATGATTAATCAATTAAACAGCTTCAGGCAGGAGCCTCACTTTTAATCTGACCAACAAATGACTAACGCATTTCTATATATAAACATTAGCACAAATAAATGCGTGTCGGTAACAGTTTTGATTAGTGTTTTGTGAACTCTGAACGTAATATAAACGTAATTTAAAGCATTAATGCAGGGTAGTAATATTCAAACCGAGGGTCAGAAATCTACGCAAGTATAGAGCTACGCTGAGTTCCAGTCAAAATTTCTGATCTCCAGGGTAAAATAGTCCTATCCTAATTGAAATAATGAATGAAAAATTCAATTACCAAATACTTACTTATTTATGAATCTACTCCATATAGATTCGAAATGAGAGTATACATTTGTAGTCAGTTTGCATATATAACATTGAGTCTTTAATTCTAAATTTCATAAATTTCTGAACGACATTTGGTGCAAACGTATGGCATATGAGGGGACGGTGGTCTAGTGGTAAGACGCAGGACTCAGGATCGAATGGTCCTGGGTTCGAATCCCGCCCGGGCCGTCGGATTTTTCTGGGCAGAAAATTAATCCCACATGTGCCTCACTCCAC
>JAULCC010078966.1:0-14548 GCA_032358795.1 Nuttallia obscurata | reverse complement strand
ATTAAGAGTGAAGAAAGATTTTATATTAGGGTAACTGAGTCGCAATTCAATATAACGTGGAACTGGATTGAAATATTAGAAAGCGATGAAACTAATTTATGTTAAAAAGTTAATAACATGATGTTAAAAGACTTGAAAAATCATCCTAACAAACTTAATTTCCGTAGAATATTATAGACACTTGCACTTTCCTCGAGTAGACAGGTTAACATTCGCTTTGGCTTATATATATATTTATCGGATTTCACTTAAGATCCGTTTTGAGTTTTGAAATCTAGTAGTTTGGGATGAAATTACATTAGTTTTCGTTGGGGTTGAAATTTGTAATAAGACTTTTTCCACGGCAAATCAGCGACATAGGGATAAAACTATTATATAATAAATCGAAAAAAATGTGTCTCCTGTGCGTTTTTCAGGTTAGATTTGCCTGACCTAGAGTTTGAAGATAACAGGTGTCTAAAAGACGCTTCTTGTTTTAACCACATGTCAACGGGGTTGGGATAACGCATTAAGAAGTTGTTGCCTTACACATATATCCCTATTAATTGGAGGACAACGACTGGATTTAATTGCTGGGTTTGAAGATTAGTTACTTAGACACTATTCAATGAGAACAAATCTAATAAAGCCTAATGACAGATTGGCTCTCATTGAGAAGTGTCTTTAAGAATATTACTAGCAGACACACATGAACTGTTTCTAATAAATGTCGAACAAAGAAGCGTCAAACCAGCATACGTTATACTGCAAGTTTTGTACTCACATGAGAATTAATATGCAATACGGAACGTATTATTGATTGAAACGTATATGTCACGAGTTTTCTAATTTGTTTTACTTTGTTTTAAACTCGTTTGTTTTGAAATAAATTCAAGTTCCTTTTCAATTAATAGAAAACGACTCCTATGAAACCAAACATTCTAAATTCGGTAGCATTAATTACAGAATGTATCAGCTCAACCTCAAGCTTTGATCAAAATTGTATATAAAGTTTGTTTCTGAAAGTGTTAAGCGCTGAACCGAAATATGTTTTCAATACAACATTTACGCTTAACATACGGTTCAGGGTACCATTTCATCAAAAATCTATGACCCTCGTAAACTTCGGTTTTCGTATTACCGGAAGTACTAACCGATAGGACAGAAAAAGCGTTTTATCAAACTATTGTTGCACGATTTCTACATATATTTACGTAAGACATTCAATACAGACCTAGGGTCTCGTTAATCTTTACGCTATCAATATTGCTATCTTTCAGATATATTGTATGGACCATCAAAGGCTCAAAGAAATATTATTTCGGGATGGATTTTGTTTAAATGATGTTAGAGACATCGGCAGTTATGTACGTGTCTTTTTATCGTCTCAAACGAATGAGGTGGAATAAGATTACCCAACGAGATGCAGCATGAAGACATATAAAAAAGCCGACTTCCAACTGTTATTTATACATGTCACAGGTAAAGTTATGTTGAAAATAATTTTATTTAGATTCCACTCTGTATGATTTAAAAAAAAATAGGAACACTTGATCAGCTCCTTTTGCCATACTTAAGATGAATGTCCATGCTTTTCTACATGTTAGCTACCTTTAAATTTTGAAGTGCAAAGAATTTATTGTTTCACTCAACTCTACTAGATAAAACTTAATGCTTCATTCAATGCTTATCCATTATTATAAAAAACACTTATTCTTTTCATTTCAAATGTATCAAAAAACAACTTGTTCTAGTTCAGTTTTAGATGTCTTTAATATTTATTTTTATGTTTTAGATGCCTTCACACCCGAAATGTCTTCCTATGTTGAGACAGCCTGTATGAAGTCTCTCAACTTAAGTGTTTAAAGGAAGGCACCACTCCTACACCCAGTTATGTCTGGAAGACATGCAGTTTCGAAACTACATGTACAACCAGTAATAGTTCCAAGCAGCTGAAAAGACAATGATATATTAGACATTTCCAGTGGTTTATGTCCTTGTATGTTGACATCTACTGTATTGTTGTCGTTTGTTTTGTCAGCTAAATACATACATACAGTTTTGATCAGAAAACCATAAAAGCTTTTGCTATTTGTTTTCAAATCTTACGTTTCTACTATTTTTCTTCAGTGAGTTAAGTAACTGGCTGTGACAGATTTAAAATAATTTGGCCATGACGAGATAACCCTCACAAAAGGTCATCAGGATCAAGGAAAATTCAAGGTAAATATTATCAAAGTAATTCAGACATCTAACAACTTCAGTTCTTGATAAGTTAAGATACAGAGATTTAATTCTTTACTGGCAATTGCGATTAGGTTTATCTTTGAATGTGTAGTGCCTTTACTCATCAAGCCGTATGTATATATGTACTGTCAGCACCTAAAACTAGGGTGGAGAGACAGTGGAATGTCATGTCTACTGTGTTAGAACAAGGTCCTGTTTTAAGATAGAATATTATAGATAAAATCTTAGGTTACTAGATAGCAAATGAAAGCAACTTTCTGGTTCACTGGAGATTTACTTCTGGTATACCTCAAACATTAATGGTCTTGTGTATATATTGATGTCCACTGAAAACAACCTTTAAACTCTAACTAAATTATCATAAGTAAGATACATTTAAGAAATATTTTGGATAATTACATTATTTGCCGAAGAATAAACCGTACTCATCTTACATATCATTGTGTATCATCGTACGCATTCACACTGCTTGAGGACCTGTGTGATTTATTACTAAGGTATGTGTAAAAAGTCTCAGAGCACAGACACAATTTTCTAGATTTTTATTTATTTATTAGTTACCTTTAGATTTTGGCAAACTGACAAGAAATTTCAGTACATGTACGTTTTTGTATTATTTTGTGTTAATTGATTTCCTCTTTATCAAATTATTTCCTTCAGTCTTCTCGGTGACTTTCAGTGCTCTGAGATAATCTTTTATACACAGACAATTTCGTTATGCAGCCGTAACTGTTATCTAAAGATAATGCTGAACCACGCCATAAAAGCAGTCCACTATGGTAAATCAAACCATAAACAGTGGTTTGTCTATGTGCAACATGTACACTCCTTGCAATAAGCGGGTAAACCTGTATGTAACCTCATACTTCATATAAAAGGGTGGCAGGAATTAATGTAGTCATCATCAATACCTTAAAACGTTTTAAATCATTGTCATTATTGTAAATTCCAATGAGTTTAGTTTTGATTAAATTTAGTATATGGAGGACCTGAAAGAGGAAATAGTAAGCGAAAGGAAAAACTTCAACTGTTGGGAAGACTTGAGTCGTGCCGTGTCTCTGGTGATACAAACGAGTACTTCATCAAAATGATCAAAGGGAGATCTGAATGACCATATGAGCAACATTATGCAAATGTTTAAGGAAATGTTACAACCTTCAAAGAAAAAAGGCCAAAGAAGCATTTGTATTTCTATTTGCCGATCTCAAAAGAGTTGAGTTGAGTTGAGTTGGGTTTACAGCACCGCAACACTGTATAAGTTATATGGCGCCATTCAGGAAAAAAAACTTGTTGGAACCATATCTCATTTACATCGAGATAAAAATATAGGGTATGGATCCAACAGCTGAGTACCTGCTGGTCAATCAGAGATGAAGAAACTCTAGAATCACATTCAAACCCTATTAGTCGTCTCTTACGATCATACCAGGGTTAAGCAGTGGTCCAAATTCTTGTGCTCCATTGGCACGCCCCAGGCCCATATGGGGCGATCTTGAAAGACGCTGGAAGAGGGACATAATAAGAAGCAGTCAAGTTGCATGGTTCATAAAAGGCTATAGCATAGACATTGAAACAATGAGCCGTAAGCGTTCATACGATATGTCATATAGGCGGCATACATGCACCATACGAGTCCTTCGATAACCAATGGGATATGGTGGTTGTTAGAGCTGTTAATGGAGAATACTTGTCTGTACATCAGTGCACAGTTTTATGTTGAGTTAATTAATAACATGCAGTGGTAGTTGTAATACTTGAAATGTATTGCTTGTGATTGCAAATGATGCAATTTCAGATGTTTATATAATTAATAGATAATAAAGCAAATGGTCTGTCGGTAGTTAAATCTACTCGAATTGTTCTGTTAGTATACCATATCTAAAGTAAATATTCTGAAATAATGTATGTGTAACTCAACTTCTCTTTTTGTAAAATACGCTATTTTCCTCAAGATAGTTATGTATATTCTCGAAACAACAAATGAACAGAAAATATGTTTTTGCTCTTGAATAATTGACAAAACATGTAAAATTCGTAAACATTACTTTCGTTTTCATGCGATATTTTTGTCTCGCTTCGAAATTTGTGACAGGGTATCTGACGTAACTACCGCATGTTGCACAGATAAGTTGGTATCAGACAACTCAGAAAGTTGTGGTAACATAGGCCACGTGCCCTTTCAAACAAAACAATAGACGATGTAGAAAATAAAAGAAATTCAAATGATTACCTGTTCGTCGACTCTTTGCTCATTGTCTACTTAAAGGCTCTTCTAGAAATTACTGTAACAAGACTTGTCACAAGTCAATGCTGGCTATTAGGCTATTCGTACAGGTACTTTTAATATCACAGACAGTTTTTCTCGGCCTCCGTGTAGGGGAAGACACCAAAAAGCGTCTCTGAAACCTGTGAGTTGAACCTCCGAGCTCTGTATTAGTAGTCCTGCAGATGTAATTTAGTAAACACTCCATACTAAACCGTATTTTATTAACAGGGACCCGGTTAGCTTATTAGTAAAGGTTCAGCTTCCGGTACAGGGTGGGTTCGATCTGCGGTCATGTCAAACCAAGAGCTTTACAACTGGTAGTGGTGGCAGAAAATGACGTAAATCAAATAAACAACCTTACAAATCTGAACAGGAATGAATTTTCTATCTACTTAGGATAATGCTAGCATGAACATAATTAAACTGCTAGTTAAATAGACCGTCTTAATATTAGTTATGTTAGCTGAAAAGTCAGTTACAAATTGAGATACAAGAATATTGTAACGGAAGTTTGGATATGGAAGTAAAATTTTTTTACAGCAGTGTAATCACATGTAGACCTAGGATATTTCCCCCACTTTAAAAGTTTAACAAATCATGGCAAAATAATGTGTATAGACTCCCATTTATCTGATAATTTCAACAATGTGTGTAGTCGGAATACAATATTGATCCGCATCTTCTGGGAAATCCCCAATTTCAGAATGTTTGCTTTTAACGAATGCGAAATATTCTTGAAATGGTCTGATTAGGAAACCCAAATAGATTTCTTAAGAGAGGAAATCAAATGTTCAAACCATTTGCGAAATGTATGTGCTTAACTTTCAATTCTCACCATCATATTTAGACACTTTGCTATTGGAACTTTACACGCACGAACTAATAAAGAAATTATTTTACATATAAACGTCTTCGTTCATGTACTTGAAGCTACACTGGTTTCACTGGAAATCAAGCCCGGTTTTACAACAGCACTTGCAAACATTTTTTTGTTTTGTTTTTCTAGCATAGTAGGCAATTTAAAAAAAGACATTCCAACACTCACAGTAATGACTCGTTAACATTTCGCTTCAAACAGCAAACTTCAAACGTCATGATATTAAGACAATTTGAACTTTAAACTCTTGTAATTATAGGGAAAACGGAATGTGAGTCCGGACATAACAACAACGCCGCTCGCAGACCTTTTATTTAATCAGCATCAACGACAATTACACTTTATCCTAGAGTAATGTCCCGTTTTATTTTGCTTCAAATAACAAACCTAAAAAACGATAAGTTTATACCGTATTGGAATTCGGTAATTAGTCATCTGACTTGTATATATTCCTACCGGGGCCTTGCCGAACTGTATTTGATATCCGACATGGGGACCCAATACTTATTTCTAGCTGGTTGTAAGTAAATCTTTTATATTATTTTGTGTCGACCAATGTTTTGCTTTTTATATCTATTATTACGAGGGGCGCGAAAAATATTTTGTCCAATTGACCGTAACTTTCTGTGCGAGCTTGAAAAACACGCGCGATTTTACCTCCCCTTCAGTTCAATTCAATACTTAATCAACAAGTTCCAAAACACATGTATTTCATTAATTTGAAATCAAATTAATCAGCGACTTAAACGTCGTAGTCACTGGTAAAAAATTGCGGGAAATGATCGCTTTATAGCATGGATATTAGGAGTTACATAAAGTGTTTCATGAGCTAGTGATAGTGCCTTAAAGAATATATAATGAACAATGCTATTTTTATAGCGGAAAAATGTTTAGTATAGACTTGTAAGAAAAAGCATAGCTTAATTTGTAAATGATTTAGCCTCCGTGCAAAATGCTTCGTTTTCTGAACTGAGAATCTTTGTGGTGACACCTCAGCACATTAAAATAGAATATATTTTAATATCATGAGTCCTGTGATAGAGGTTGCAGTCCCGAAAGGCCGGCCGGTCACAGGGAAGTTTTAGTAACATTAAGTGCTGAAACGCAATGTTAAAACATTGTGAAGCGCAGATGTGCAATTGATCCCCGAGTTGTTCGTACCCTCCACGACAACGTCCCGGCCCACACGTATTTGCTTGTGATCAACTTTCTAGAGCGGGAAAAGGTTAACATGATCCCCCATCCATAGAACTTCCAAGATATGGCTCAAACAGTCTTTATAATGTTTCCCAGGCGCAAAAAGATACCTTCTGGGCGGAAATATACGAGTTGGAATGGGATTTGGGGTTTACGGTGTATCAGTGTCGTTGTGTACGACGTTTTAAGCACTAATTTATTCTATTTCAAATTACTGAATACATGTGTATTAGCACTTGTTGAGTAGATATAAAATTGAACTGAATGGGGAAGTAAAGTCGCATTTAACATTAGACATTCTATATGCTATCACCCTCCGTAAGCCGAGGGGTTGACATTAATGATTTGATGGTTAGCATTATACGCTATACCTTTTTGGGAAATCGAGATATTCACGCTTGCGGCTAAAATGGTTGCTACCTTTAATCAAAATGTGTGTGTTTAATTGCTTCAAATGTGGTGCTTACCCATATTCTTACAACTTTAATATTAAGTGATGAATTCTTAAGTCATTCGTGCCATGGCAAGGTCTATATGGCCTTAAATATGGCCGCCAAATATTGACAATTGTTTTTTTTTTTAAAAAAAACATGTTCAGCTGTAGGTAATTTGGATACGTAAATATCCCCTTTTATGTGCAAAACTGTTTTGCAATATCAGTTGTAAATAACATATGTTAGTCAAAAATCAAAATACAGATATATGGTGTCCAAAATGGCCGTCGAGATAGACAATAATGACCAAAGGGTCAATACAATTAGCCTGTTTATATAACATTTTTTGCATATAACAAAATAGATTCGGGGCTGTCTGGACCCTTGGAATTTTATAAGACCTTTACCATGTTGAAGGTAGAAGTATTCCGCACATAATGGTATTTTCTATATGGTAAATGGCCGCTTGATAAGTGTTGAAAACGGTTTTTATTTTCTGCCCAGAATGCTGAACATGAATTTCTTGATCAGTCAGTGTATTAGCATAAATTATACATGTAGGGCGTTATTAACGATGTTTTGTTGTTGCATATTTCTTAGATGCACCAACCAGTACCTCTATTCATTATTTCAACAAAGGCAAGTTTTTTCTTTGTATAAACCCGTCCTGATTATGTCCCTTTAATGATAAAAAGTTATTACAGCTGGTATACTTGAATCAGCATATATCGATAACTATGTTATTATAAATGATAAAATATTCCCCGAAATAGTTCAAACATGCTATTCAATATAAAGGGTCACACATCTGGATCTTTGTTATTCAAAACCTTCATAAATCTAGGTAGAAATAGGCAGCAACTAATATAATCTATATAACCTATAAATTATTCTAAATTTTACTTTTAGCATAATCAGTTAAAATGTTTAGTAGTTGTTAAATAAAAGAAATAACCTCTCGAATCATCGATTTTGTTTTATCTTAATAACAACAGATCTACATGAAAGAATAAAATATGCGATGTTCCCAATGGTACACCATACCTTACAGTCAGCGACACATGGCCGGAAGCGCAGAGCCTCTTACACTTCTGAATCATTTCGGATAGTTTCAATCTTACTCTTCTTGAACATCCATGTGCAACAGTACTGTTGGTAGAGATACTGTTTTATCTACATTAATATCACCGAATAACAATAGCATCGCCATTTGTGCTGGGATAATTTTGACTTGAATGAGTAAATCCTAACTGGATCTGGTACCACTCATTCAGTACACGGTATAGTAATTCAAGAGACCATAAAAAACAGTAGCAGTCCAAGAGAACGGAGAGAAGCTCAGACTCCATCAATAACGATTACTAAGCAACGGTCAGTAAATATAGACCAGAAGAGCTTCCATATTGAATAATGGTAGGTAAGGCCGAGCCTGTCATAACTATCTCAGATATAGACGTGGCTGATGGAAGCATTTCAAAATATGTTTTTCTTCAGATTTTGCGTGGCTCTTGTGCAGAAATCATTTACTGAAGGACAAACAGTTAGTTCCCAGTTGGGCTGGTTGGGTTTCGTTAACCACACACATAACATCATAGGCACTCCCTCGTAGAGTACTTCCCAGCTATAAATTCTCCTATTACTGAAAATGCTACAGTGCAGAAAGTGCTTCAAGACCCACAGAATATTTCTGAAGCTATTGGTCAGTGGTACAAATTTGTGACATTTGATTTAAAGCGGTAGTAAAAAGGCAGTATTTTGAGCAGAATAAAGATATAATTATTCACCTAGGAGCCTTTCACCCTCTATCGTCATATCTGAGGGTTCTAGGAAAACGTCTACAAGGAAGTGGGTTCGCTGAAGTCTTTATTGAGTCAGGCGTTTGTGGTAGTGGTTCTGTTGAACAAGTCTTATCCGGAAAGCATTATAACAGAGCTATGTACGTGCATAAGCTGAATTTGGAAGCCTTGAAAAGGCTCCTTTTGTATCGCATATGCTCGGTGATAAAAAATCAAACATGTCGAACAGGACATAGCCGTGTTAATTTCTGGCATAAAGTCTTTGTCATGACAATCTGATCAAGTTCCTGAGGATGCAGTCTTCGTGCAGCTTTATCAGAATTACCTGTAATTCAAGGATGATGTCAGACAGGGTCATATGGGCAAGTTTGACTACACGGACAAAGTATGACTCATTCTCAGCTTTTTTAGAGCAAAAAAGAAAATGACCTTGACATCTACATACTGTGCATCCAAAAGATGTGTCCATTGTTCTTCGCATAAGCCAATCAGTATCATGCAAAGTACCTGTATGTGTATCACTTGGGGTTATTCAATAGTAACAGATCCAGAAGCTAAAGAACTTCTGAAGCAGAATGAGGTCAGACATTTCAGGTACAAGGATACAGTCAACATAACAATCGACCAGACTATAAATTGACATCCAAAATCAGGAGAAGGAATAATGGGGTTCAGCAGACATTTCGCAGCGTAGTACAGGTTGTGCTTAACTTGACACCTTCGGGCTAGCTATATAGAGTCGATTTAGGAGCTTTCTAACATGTCAATGCCTGAAAGTGAGGCACAAAGGGGCAATAAACAAGCAAGTAAAACTGGCTCAGAAGCAGATGTTAAACGCATCTCATTTCAGAACTTTGTCAATTATTTCAGCGTGGACAACAAGGAAGTTCTATTCTACATTTCATCAGGATCGCCATTAGCGAAAGATGGAGAAAATTATGAACATGTCGAACACAATTGGCGCCCAATCCCACGGCACCTTTGTTAAAGAACGTTTGGTTGACAATATAGGCAGTTTTTACACTCCAGAAGAAGCTTGATGAGATAAATGCTGAAAGGAATCTCTTCGGACAACGTGTTATGCTTATTAGAGGAGCATAGCATATGTTTAAACAAGACCTTGAGCTATCTTCTTGCGCCTGTACCCTGGACCGTTGTCACCGCAGATGGAATTCTGGTAAAAATGGACAAATCTAAGCTAATGCATAGCTTAAAGAATGTTGCTGATCAGACAGAACGACCCGCTACTAGTTCAATAATCTATTTCTTTGACCGAAATGCACTGCTTTAAGCTATGACTAGTCTTCCAGGAACATTTGATAAACTAGCACAGAAGGTATTCGACGTACTTTCAATATGTGAAAGGGAAGATTTCATGACAGACATATACAACGAGGGCTCAATAAAGTCATCAGAAAGGACTCAACGTATTCAATTTTTTGTTGTCATATGTATAGGGATTGAATATTGATGAGCGAAAACTTTTTTTGATACTGGTGTTGGAAACAAACGACGCATGATGATTGTGCATGATGGTGATTAGAGGAGGCAAAACAATGAATAAGCAAAGGCTCTATTAAGTCTCAATGTCTTTACATTCTGTGACACGACCAGTGCGTTTGTCAGACAAGGATAAAAAAACCGCTAAAACTATTAGAAAATAATCCTGATTACATACATGTTTTAGCAGAATATGTTATGAGGTTGAAGACAGGAAGAGGACATAGGTATTCGGGAAGAGTTTGTAGGTCGAATGTACAATCCAAAAAAAAATGACATAAAGAAGATCCGCGTTGACTTCTATCGAAAAAAGTTCAAACCCAAAGCATCTCATGTTCTGTCGAACAGCTGAGGCATTGACCTCAGCCTGATGCCGCCTTGTCGTGCATCATTCAGGATGTACATCCTTTGTGCCAATTATCAAGCGCTTATCTGAAAATTAGTTCTGGATCCTTAAGCTGATACAACAAGTCCAGTCTGCCTTGGCTGGACGAGTGTCGATTGCAAACAGATCAGCTACCAATGGAAAGATGTTTACGCTTTTCTTCCCGAAATAATAGACATATTAGTCGCAGCCATAGACAGTGCCAACATTGCCACTGACCCCGAGGCCGATACTGATATTGATGAAGAAGTACACTATACCAACTACATGGACATAATTTTTGATGAAGATGATTCGAGTGATTAAACATGGTTGTATAAAAAGATTAGGTGCCTACTAATAATTGCTAATTTCAACATTTTATTCAGCGTGCATAACGTCGCGTATGTGTTAACAATGCAGTTATTACTTTGGCTTTTGTTTTGGCTTTGTGACCCTACTACTCACTACTGGCAATATGTTTGTAAGTTAATGCAACTGATTGTGCAATTTCTGTAGTGAATTTATAAATATATTCTATACCAAGCATTTACCGCCTTCATGTTACAAAAGGAGGTAGATGTAGAATGTATTTAGATTCAAATATGTGTATTTCCTGTGAGATTTCAAGCATGTTTCCAACTTCTCATTAATATGCATAATTATGGAAATTAGCTAATTAGGTGATAAACACATCTGACATTTTGCAAAACTAGTTGCTGTCTTACAGCATCATTTGGATTGATTTGTAGTTACAATAAGCAAAACCATCACACCATTTTGCTTTCTATACGTTTACACCAAGAATCATGAGGGTTGCTATGGAAACAAGTTATTATGCGCTTATCCGGCGGAGATATTCCATCCAACAACCAGATTCCTTAATCATAATGTCTATGCTACAAGAAAATGTAGGTCTACAAAATTCCCACCGGGGGTGGGGGGGGGAAAGGGGGTTGGCGGGGTTTTTTCACTTTTTAGCCCTACAACTATAGTTCATGGAGACTTATTCAAAGTTAAATTCGTTTAATATGATATGCTTTGCTTTCTAAATAAAATAATACACCGGCTTATAATGCACAATTAAAGCTTTAAATTTATCAATGGGAAGTTTCAGCCTATGTGACACTTTCATAGGGATGTGTACACGCACCAATTTCATTTTTTCTCCATTTCTTAAATACAGTAAACAAATGGGTCATTAAAATATATTTCTTAACTTATTAGAAAAGTTCAGTCTGTTATTCAAATATGTTCCATTTTTGTGTCAATAACAAATTTTCTATTATAAGTTAGTCTCTGCAAGTGCTAAATCTGTTTCAGGTTTTAAAAACTCTAGACAGTTAACATACATTTTGGTCAGAAGAGCAGAAAAGTAGTATGTTGTCTAAATTTTAACAAATCCAATGTCTGTTTTACCGCATGTTAAACTTCCGTAAAAAGTACCAATGTCAAAACCTTGTATCACCTAGCGTATCAGTAACATCATATAATGTTTAAGCATAACGATAATGTTTTTCTTGATGTTCTCCAAAGCGAAATAATTTATGTAATGCTGTTATTAACCCTTTGGGGCACTGATTCCGCAGGGGATCGCCTAATAGCATTTTCTTAACTCGTTCTATAAAAAATGATACGAAATGACATTTCATGTAGGATCTTTTCTTTACTAGCTTATGATAAACAAGTAACATTCGTTTTTGTGATAAGTTCCGTCTCCAGTCTTTTAGGGAATTCAGTACTTTGGGACATGTACATGTATATTTGGTGAATCTCCCCTCTGATAAAGTTAGTCATCTGAGTGCTTGACCTTAATAAACTTAATAGTCACCATCTGGTTAAATGTGTTCTTCTATATCTTTTTATTATCACCGGGTATGTATCGCATGCTACAGTTTCTGTGTACTTTTAAGAATAGTTCAGGAGCGTATAGACTTAAAGCATCTAGCTTCATTCATAATAAAAAAAAAATCCGATTCAGATCAGTGCTAAAAATTCTTCTTTTGCGAGAGAATTCTCAAATTTCAGTTTATTTTTGCATCACGTTCGGAGCATGTGTATTTGTGCACCTTTTGTCATTACATGCTACAGAACTTTCATGCTGTGTCTTACCTACCTGAGCCTAAAATGACACATGTAGCTCATAAACTGATGATTAAAATAAGCCTAAGTCATCCCGAAGCTCTCGATCAAAATGCAACCATCATTTTGTTAATAATAATAATAATTATAGTAATAGTAATAATAATAATAATGATACTGATAATATCAATATTAATTTTTATCAAAATAGGTTAATAAAATACACATTCAGTAGATGATAACACACAAACTCTTGTTTTTGTTGGAAGTAAATAGCATTCGGCGAAATTTTTATATTTTCCAAAAAGGTTCGATGTATATTTCGCCTAAAGTGTATTCTTGCATTAAAGACATTTCAATCTGACATAAAATTTCATGAACAAACATGACCATTTCATATAATTACAATTCTTATATATTTAATATTAAAATATTTAATTATTATAAATATATAAATTATATAACCCCCAGCCTACGTGGGTAACTTGAGCTCTCGCACCTTACTTTGTAAATTATGCATACACACTGAATCCACAAGTCTGATATTTATTACTCAATAATTTTAGTCGTCAATGCTTAGTTTTTATACAGTCATATAGTAAACGCAGTTCACGTAGACCAATATTTATTACATTATTCACGAGAGTATAGATTACTTAAGTACATTGTATCTTTATTTGACTCTGACAATCGAGAAATAAATGTAGAATTTACTAGCATAAGAACAAAACAGACAATGGAGAAGAGAGGGTATCTTTACCGTTCAAATATACCTGCAGCACTCTACGACACAATAATAATGACCTTCGACACCTTTACATAACTTCTACTCCAGTGAAGTCAATCTTATCGGTAAAATTTGTGCTTTGATTACCAATCAATTAACCAATTTTTTATTTTGTAAATAAAAACCTCATTTTAAAAATAAAACGAAAAATAGTATGCATAGAAAAACAGAGTTGTATTGCAATATAATATTGTGAAATTATATTTTTGCAGAATTGATTTTGTTCATTTTGTTGTTGTTGTCTTATAACTTTATAATATTAGCAAAGAACCTGGATATATTTGTTAAGTTTCAGATTTCATTAGTGCATAAACGTTTTCAATATTAAGTATCCCTTTGACCATGGATACAAAACGCCATCTCATTCCAACCTAAAATTCAAACATTCGAAAAATATATGAAATTCATCTTCGATATACGTATTGTTACTGTAACTGAGATATTACATAATGAATTTTCTATTTTGTCTTTCGACATTAAAATGGCGACCAGTTTCAATTTCAAGAGTATGACCAAAACCTTCTTTTTAGATAAAAGGACATATCAGATGTTAACTATTTTTCGGGATTCAATAATGACTTTATATGTTTATATTGATCACATCTAGCGGAATCGTTAATGCTTTCAAGTCAATTATGGGGGTAATAATCATTCGATTTCTGTTTGAATAATATAAACTTACATGTCTATGTCTGCCACGTTCTGCGATATCCAGATATAACCAAATCCATAACGAAATCGTAACATTTTGACAGTTTACTTTTACCAACACCCTTTAATTAAAGCTGTAGTGATTTTATCAATAATGTGTTATCGCGACTTATGTCTCTGTTGATAACCAAAGTCCTGAGGGTACTGAGAATTTTAAGCTTAATCAGCTGAAATTACTTCTAAATAAAGGTGTTTTTCTTACGGTTCATTTCGAACCTATTTCTAAGTCTTGGCATACTTTGCCATAGAAGTTAAAGGTTTGAAGCAACATAATATTTAATAAAGAAATAAGAGTACTGATATAGAAT
>JAULCC010078854.1:0-15814 GCA_032358795.1 Nuttallia obscurata | reverse complement strand
ACATGACATGAATGTATAATAGTGTTATATGTTAGCGTCAAAGCGAGGCTTAATCTCAAACTGGAGCTGCTGTGATTTGTATATTGCAAAGGCGAATCACGTATGGCGCTTCTTTCTTTCTTCATTTGATGGCACTGCTGGTGTTGACCTCGCTAAGGCGCTGTTGTGGTTAATTTTGAATGGGTGCTGATATTGTTGGCTTCATTGTGGCACTGCTGAGGATGATCTTGTGCGATCACTGCTGATGTCGACCTCGTGAGGGTGCTGTGGAGGAGCGTATATCAACTAAAAAAGACATTTACTAAAAATAATTAAAATTAATCTTTATTTCGATTCCGATTACATAAAATGTAATATACTCAAATGTTCCCGTAAATTTAGGGTTACATGTGTAGAATTGAACATGTTTAAACAAATCATTCCTCAACCTTTGTTATCGATATTAATGTATCAGTGTCGTTTGTGATGCAAAATGTAGAATGGCTGTGTTTATTGGATTTTATGCCGATTTACAGTATTTTAAATAGGGTCACTTACTTGCCTGATTGAATTCTAAATTCATATTTGATATTCCTCGCCATGCCCGAATCCATTCGTGGAACAGTAATGCATATTTGTTTCGAAGTAAATTATCAGCCAAGGTATTTTTGGTTTTATTTGTACCAATTTATGAGTAGGTCAAACATGAAGATCCTGACTATTTTTGCTGGCCGTCTTTAGTTTATTGTAGTAGGATACTTATTTATATCATACCGAGTTTAGTTAGACCAGCTTTCCTTTAAAGGTCTCGAATGAATTAACTTTCCTTTAAATGTCTCTGATGAATAAGCTTTCCTTTAAAGGTCTCGGATGGATAAACTTTCCTTTAAAGATCTCGAATGAATGAACTTTTCTTTAAATGTCTCGGATGAATAACATTCCCTTTCAAGGTCTCGGATGAATAAGCCTTCCTTTAAACGCCTCGGATGAATTAGCTTTCCTTTTAATGCCTCTGATGACTTAGCTTTCCTTAAAATGTCTCAGGTGAATTACTTTTTCTTTAAAGGTCTCGGATGAATTAGCTTTCCTATAAAGGTCTCGAATGAATTTACTTTGCTGCTAACGTAGCTTTCTGGATGGGTTATTTTCGATGCTATTCAACCGGATCAGCTTTGGAAAATTACGATAAAATATAGTTAAAATATTAGTTGAAATAATAGCGTTGTTACCACCATTGCCTAAACAAGCAATTTGGAGGGAAACCTCTGAAAGTGTCAAAGATGAGCGGGTAGATATATCTGTAAAAATAATTGCATGGTGAAAGCAGACGTCATTTATCGCATTTATTTGTAGTGCAGTATTTCATTTAACGAGCCCCCGATATGTAATCGGTGAAAAATTATATCTGGAATTGAAGGTACTCGGTCCCATATTAAGAATATCACCTATATTTTGAAGTAAGCCCTAGTTTTAGTGTGCGTATTAAAATAGTACAGTTATTAACATTTAGCCTGCTGAAAAATGTGTCGTCTGCTTAAACTATCGTGTGCCTGTATTTTAAAATCATCCGATTCGTCCGATATTTGGCGAAACAATTGGCCGAGTGTCTAACAGCTTGGATCCGGATAAGACACCGAGTTATTTGGCGTCAGATCTGGATCCAAACTGTTTGCATATAATATCACAGTCGCATTTAGTAGTAGTCTTATGATATGTCTTCCATCGTCTACATGGCAACACAAATTGCTTCCTGTACGACTGCATCGAATCATGCAGTATTCAACATTACTGTGATTTTATGTCTTCCACTTGATTTAAAATGTGTCATTGGTATTTACGACTGCATCGTACTTAACGATCCAAATCGTATTTCCGATACGCATTTCCGACACTTATTTATCATACACATTTTCCGACACGTACATACCAGGCGTATTCCGTACGACCTTTACATTTTAAGATACGTTTTTGTCAAACCCGTTACAGCATCGTTGACGTCATCGTAAAATTAATGTGCGGAAGTGATAATCTTAGTAAAATAGCATGTAGTTTTGTGTTTGATGAAACGCGTTTAATGAATTGTATAAGTTTTTTATATACATGTACGAAATTGATGGTTTTTCTCCGACCCTACCGGAGATATTCAACAAGTTTCCATTTGCGTGTCCGGTGTGCGCAAATTGTATTTCCAAATTGTGACGATCGTATTTTACGACCGATCTTACGATCATTGATGAAACAATACCTACATCTATCAAATGAATGATGGCAAGTACGTAATTTAAAACTTAATGATTCAATCTTTGTATTATATGTGACATCAAATATATTTGAACCCCCGATTCCACCCACTTATTTAATTAAACCACTTTCGGAAAGACCCTCAACTGGTCTGATTAAAGTTGTGTCTCTATAATGCATCCATTCTAATCAAATTTAAAACTATGTCTTCTTTCTTATTTACATGTATTTATTAATGAGGCCAGAACTTTCTAGTTTAACAGTGTCACGATCTCGTGCTATGTCTTGCCATATTTCTTCTAAACTTATACATAAAGGATTCAAATTACGACTACACTTATGTTTTGCAGTTGTATGGAGAAAAAAACATAGTACAGCTCTTGTCCATGTGTTTTGTTTGTAGTGTTTTTATTTTGTCTCTACACACTGAATTAACAAATTTGGAACACCTAAACTAATTTCCAAACCACCTTGCCAAAGAAAGACAGTCGATATAAGTTATTGTGAACTGTTCTTTATACATTACATAATTATGCAATCTAGGTAAGGAATGTGGTTGAGCACTAATGTCGATGTATTGTCTGTGGGCAATACCATTCATTGTCATGCACTCAATGGTTCATATATTTCATATTGAAATCATACACTGCGTTGGCGATAGCATTACTATGTTTCTTTTCATTTTGTTTTTAGAAGATCGTTCCATCGTTTTTACGTTATAGTCATATTTAGCCCTGTGCACAAATACATGTAAAACACAATTTAATCTTCTTCATATGCCTTTTGAAATCTTACCTCAGTTTGTATGCAATTGTTTTAAATAAAGGTCATACATGCGCTCATGTAAGTAATTTCCCGTAACGTTTAACCTCGGATTGGAACGCTGCCAGAAAGAGAATTTCCCGTCAATACATTCGATTTCAAAGTTAGAAAAGTCATACTCAATAGTCGTGTGTTTCGATATTGATCAAAAGTATAAAAAAAGTAAACAAACTGTTGAATAATTGACACCCATTCAGTTTTCTGGGGTGGTATACAGAAGAAGATGCCATATAGTAAGCAAAATAAGTTTTCTACATTTACTGAAATCTATGATTTGAAACCCAATAAATTAATAAATGTTTACCCGTTTAATGACTGATGACTATATTGTCAATTGACAAACAGTTATAGTCCCCAAAGCTTCTTTGGACGTGTAAATAAATGTAAATAAAAAAACAGCGTGTTTACCGTCTTCTCAGCAATGACTACGCAATCAATTCGAAACTTCTCATACGTTTTCGCATCTCGTTAATTGCACAAGAGATCGCTCTGTTATCCACTTGAATACGAGAGTAAGTTACATTCTTATTTCCTCCTAAGCTCAGTGTTTGGAATCGTTGTCTTGTTATTATCTGGTCCTACACCGTTCATTTAATTATTTTCGTGTAAAGAGCTATCCAGCAGCTATCCAGTTAGTTCGCGAACGGTTGATGGTTCATCCATCCTAAAAAGTACGAAAGTTCGAAACGACATTGGTCCGTGTGTATTATATAGATTGCAATAGCAGAACTTTAGTCACAATCGGTGAGAATACTTAGAAACGTTTGCACAATTTTAGCCATTATTACCTCATCTTAGAATTTCAAGTCCCATAACTCAATTTTAAGTAAACTATTGCCCCTACTGTACATTAAGGTTTAGATTTAATTAATCAATATTCAATAAGATAATGCATCAGGATTAACACCATATGGAATCTAAAATTATAGCCCACTGTATTTTATATACACTTGTTCAAGGCTATTTGAGAAAATGTTTTAGTTATAGTATAGCACATATTCTAACAGTAAGATTTTGCGTGTGTGGGATTGGGAGACATAACATTAGTTTCAGCATAATGGAAGTATGCATGATTCATTTAAATTATGTATTCAGTGATACAGTATAGATAATATATAGATATATCAATTTTATTGTTTTATTTCAAATAACTATGTTTATTTAACACATATCATTAAAACAAATTTTCAATAATTATGTCAGGTGTTTTGCTTCGAAAGTTTAATTTGAAGAATTAAAACTGTTACACTGTTTTGAACATTACATTTCAACATGTTATGTTTTCAACATAACATTTTCAGTAAATATTAACAAAGGTTTAAAAGCATTGAACAGGGATAGTTTGGCATTGCGAGTATTTGACATACTGTGACCAACAACACAACATGTTATACGAGAGCTGATTGATAAATTATGAGCCTTGTATTGAAGGAGTTAAGCAGGTGTTAAGATGGTATTCTGATAGTAGAGAATCTCCAAAAGTGACAAAGAATCAATCAATGGCATGACGTGTTAGGTAGTTGAGAGAAAATATAAAACTCAAGCGCTGCGGAAAACTCAGTAAATATGTTGTTCCCTGTTCACAAGTCTGTCATTGACATCGGTGCCATTAACGAGCGTGGCTTTGAACTGATTTAGCATCAGCCTTATTCGCCTGATCTGGCTTCATCAGACTTACATCTTTTTTCCAAAATTGAAAATAGTTCATTTTCGGTACACAATTTCGATCACATGCTGAAGATTTTCTGAACGGTCAAGAATAGGACTTCTTTAAAAGTGGCATTGAGGCCCTTAAACATCGCTGGCAGAAGTGTATAAATACTGAAGGGGTGTTAAAAACTAATGCAATATGTTCACCAAAAGCCAAACCCTTACATATGAGACTCACAACTTATCAATCATTCCTCGTATGAGAAGAACTCATCACATTCTTATCAAGACTATGAACTTTCATCTCATCCGATAAAACACGAAGCCAGTTGCTCTCTCTCCAGGATCTAACTTTAAACATGCCATAATTGTAACATAATTGAGAATCGCGAGACACTGTTATTTAATTATAATTGTATTTTGTGTTTCGGTATCGTATAAACGATAGATGACATTTTGTCTTCGAAATTGCATTTGATTAATAGTTTTGTTTGACATGACATGACCCTGTGAACAAAATATTGTGCTTGAAACATTTTCGGCGTGATACAAATTCTCTAATTATTAATGGCATTCAAAAATTACCATTCGTGATCAAAATGTCTGTGTCCGAGGTTAAAAGAAATTTCCTGCGACGCTTGTTATAGCTTGAATATATAGACTTGTCGTTTATGTCAAAATTTCATTGTCTGGTCAGGGGTAAGAGTCTGTGCTTAAGGATCGGGTTTTTTTTAATCCGAGATTATTAAACTTTCTTGAGCATGGACTCATTTTCATTATCATCCTGAAATGTATAACTGCGATTGGCTGAAAGATATCACATGATACAATTCAACCAATAAATATGTTAGAAATATTGAATAAGTAAGGGAGACCATACCAAATATAGTTTTAAAATGTATTTTACTTCACCAAAACATAAAATCATAGATGGCCGTGTCGTTGTTTGTCCTTCGATGAAAAGATAAAACTATTTTTTTATTGTTTGGACAATATTATTTCTTTCCAATTCTACAAAACTTATATTGCAGGGATTTATGATTTCTTTTGTCTGTTTTTGGTCTATAGAAGTCAAGGTTCGCTTTTATAAACCAAACAAAGACGATTCCCTTCAAAATAAGTTTTATAAAATTTGAAATAAATTATATGGTCTAAAATAATTTATAAAAACAGTGTTTACCCTTTGTAGAAGGGATGGGTGGGGAACAAACGATGTTACGGCCGCCAATGTAATACGGGGACCAAACGTCTAAAGTTGACTGCGAGATTGGTCTATCATATAAATTAGTATAAAGACAATAACAGAGTTTCGCACTCGGCCTACGACGGTAATTAAAATAGAATACACTTTTATTTCCTTATTTTTGTTTGACCGTTTACGTTACATATTTAGTCTTTACAATTACACATATCATTTTTTTTATATTAATCTATAATGGCGTTTTTATTGCATAAATTACATTATGTTTATACAAATATTATAAAAAGAAAAGCTTTTATGAGTGTTTATTCAATATCATATTTATGAAATGAGTTGACTGAAACATATGGCACGAGCCTTGGCAAGCATCATAAGATTTTAATCAACGAATTTCATAAAAATCATATTAAATACACACGAATATAAGACTTTATTTACCACATAAAGAGGAATTTTAAGTAAATATGCACACTAAGCGCGTTTTATTAACAGGGTCCAAGTTATATCTATTTACGTTGTAACATATGATTTGTATGCCACTGCATTACATCACTCCCAAAAAACAATTCATGTGATAATTTAGTTTAAATTTCAAAAGACTCATTTGCTTAAATATTATCATTTTCTGTAAACATTAAAATTGAATGTATATACATGTATTAGCGTTAACAAGTTAAGCTAAAGAATACCAGACTAATGAAATTCAAAAATATCTATAAAGACAAAAAGGCAGATAAATAGTTTATTGACACTTCATACATCAATATGTACAATAACACAACATCTGACATCCAGTCTCTCTACGACTTAAATGGAACCGTAGTTTAAATAATGTTAAATGCAATATATACAAAGTTGTACGATAAAACACATTTTTGATTACATTGTATGAATACAGCTATTCTACTAATATCAAATAAAGTAAGAATATATGTTTGATTTTATTTAGAAATACAGATACTTTAGAGCTAGAATTAAAACTATGCTATATGTGTTAAAGGATATTAAAACTATGCTATATATGTAATAAGTTATGAAGAACCATAGTATATATGGATCAATGATTTAAAAGCTTGGTACCAGCCGTTTTCAAAAAGATATCAAACTAAAATTGTGTCAAGTTTGTTTCAATTGTTTTTCTAAAAATATCATATATACCCGTGTACCCGTTATGAATAGTTATAAATTGTTTGCTAACATGCGTCTTGTATCAGATATGTGTGTATAATGTTGTTGGAAACACACATGTTTCGTTCAGATCAGCACTCTGCTAGTGTCTCTGGAAACTTTTATTGATATTAGAAATGTACTTTGTCGAACATTATTCAAAAAGGTGCTGTAAATTAAATTAAACATGTATCCACAATTTATCTAGCAGAATACAGTAAATGCTTACATGTACCTATTGTGTGTACACGTCTTTGTTATCTGATCAGAGAGGGAACATGTAAAAGACATTGTGACCTCGTCCCTCGTCCTTTGAAATTGCCAAAAAATAAAATACGCGATATCTTTTTGTTTTAAATCCAGGGATTCTTTTCATTCCGTTCAATTTAGGCAGTAGACCATATTGTCTTCTAAAACGTCATAAAGACACGTGATTTCAGTTAGAGTTTTGCACTTATAAAAAGTAGACAACGGGCGAAGAGCGAGGTAGCGAAAATGTAAAAAAAAATTCTTCGTTTTTTTCACTAAGGAAATGATAAACTCATAAGATAATCGCGAAATAAAAAATTAAATTTCGCGACTTGTTCGTGAATTAAGGGTTAACTGCATAGATTGAGCGATACAAAGGTGCGATAGTTTGTTTTTAGTAGTTAGTAAATAGTTGAAGAAGGACGAGATCACAATTGCCCTAACTGAAATCCGTGCATGTTCCACAGGCCCAATAATCGTTTACGTTTTCTTATAATTATCATAATACTGGTATATAAGTACCATTCCATATCTGTAAAATGGTATTATTGTATCAAAGTAACACTTTCCATGGTTACATGTACGTTTATATGTGTCATTTAATGTATGTTTTCTTCTTTTTTTTTTCTACAAATATTTCTGGTGCTGGGCAACATTTTATGCTATGGCAATGTCTAATGCTACTTTTTTAAAATCTTGTTTAAAACGTTAGGTAACTCTGCATGCTGCGAAAGGAGATAACTCTTGTTGTTTATATGTAATAGTACCTTTATCATTAAAAATGCCCCATGTGGGCCTGGGCGTGCGAATGTAGCACAAGAATCTTGACCTCTGCTTAACCCTGGCATGATCGGTAGAGGCGACTAACAGGGCTTGAATGTGAATCTGGAGTTTCTGCTTCTCTGATTCTCCAGCAGGTATAACGTTGCTGGATCCATACCCCATATTTTTATCTCGATGTAAATGAGATGTGGGTCCAACAAGTGTTTTCCTGAATGGCGCCATATAAACTATACAGTGTTGTGGTGCCGTTAAACCCAACTCAACTCAAATCATTAAAAAGTCTTACTACAAGAGTGTTGGCAAGCTAGGATTTTCTTTACTTAATGCAAGTTATTCAACTCTTTTTTATGCGTTTTCTAACTAGTTTATGATTGTGAACTATTTTTATCTTGTCTGTGAGAACATTGTTTACATATGAAAATTAAAATCTATGTTTCAAAAATCGTTTAATTTTAAACTGTGTATCGTATATGGTTTCAGACTTTTTTCGGTATAAGATCAACTTATTTTTAGGGTAGCCGTTTCCTTATTTAATGTACTGTACTTATTTAAAAATATAAAATGAGCATATAGACCTTCAGAAAAAGGAAGTTTATTAGACGTTTGTTCTATAAAACTAGAAACACCTTATTCTTATAAGCCTTATATGCAGTAAAGTTGTTCTTTTAAGACATCCATGTTATCTGTTGTTGAGGTTTTTTTTGGCATGCAGTATTAATTACCACGATATTCTTGAAATTCTATTGTACTGTGTTTGTATAATTGGTACGTTTCTCCATTGTAGACAATCATTCAAGTAGAGAAAAAAAATAAAAATCACATGATTATGCTATAAACCTTTGTTGTATATAGATAACCTGGGATTTGCATCCAGGTACCTCATACACGTTGCGTTATTTGACTTAAGATTCAACATATTTATTTCATATTTCACCATTAGGAAACAGGGTTGAACCTCAAGTTCCACCAATATTGGTTACGCCCCCCCCCCATCCCACTCCCACCCCCGCCCCCAAATAAAAAAAAGAATAATAGACTGATGTACAGTATTATAGTCTTGTTAAGTCACGTGGTGTCTACATGAGTAATTTCATATTTTTTCAGCGTTGTAGATTAGATAAATAAAATTAAGAAACTAGCAAATAAGAAATATCAAAGAGTAAGATACACCAAAAAGAAGAACAGAAAAGAGACAGTTACATATAGAATAGCAAGGTTTGTGCATATGTGAGGTACTGACAGCTGTTTGTGCTGGATACACTTGCTATGTAGATAGAGGATGCCCTTCAGTGTCTTTCTTTAATCCTAGCTTTTAATGGTATACATAAATAAATAAAGTTATCACATCATTTCCATTAAAGTTAGTTTTTATGGTTTGATTAAAGAAATAATTTAAGAAACAGTTTTTGACTGATTTCATAATTCTCTTGATCCAAGAATATAATTTTGATCAGCATAAAACATATGTTTTTCTCTTATTGAATCAGTGTTACTACCCCTTAGCAACTTTTCTATGTTGGTTGGGTGCAAGAACTCTTACGTCATTGACTAGTATTACCCTATGTTGGTTATGTATAGACCAGATCGATAAAACAGTTCGGTATCCTTAACTTGATCCTCATAATTACATGCGCAATATGGACGTTCTATTATTTGGTAGGAAGACATTGACTCAGAAACAACCAAATCAAAACTAGAAAACGCAATAAGAAAAAAAAGGCAAACTAAAATATAGATTTTCAGCTACCAAATGATAGCTGCCATTTAGATTTCAAACGACGATTCTCTTTTAGACTTTGTCTTAATAAGTAATGATTATTTTCAACAAATTTGCCCTACTTTGATAAACCAGTTGTTTTTTTGTTGTATTTCCTCAAAAGGTTTCAAGCTATTACTAGTGATGCTTTTACCATTATTTAAAGTAGTTATTTCAATAAAGTTTCTTCTTAATTCATTTTGGCAAACATTTATAATAGATAATGTTTTATCTTGCAATTAAATTTTGCCCAGGAAATGTCAATATTAAGTAATCATTTAAGTTTCTCTATTAGATTCTGCAAGGCATAATATAATTTCCATGCAAGATTTTAAAAGCTTGCTCGTCAAATGGATACAAAAATAAAAGACGACTGTATTTAGCACTGGAGTAATTTTGAAATGTCTTGCATTTCACATCACTTTGAGAACAAGCAAGTAAAAAGGTATTTATCAGTGTGAAATGAAAAAAATCTATTTCATTTTTACTTGATAGAAATTAAATTTACTGGAAGTAGTGTCGGTTGCTTTAGAAATAACAACTCTCTTTAAATTAAGTTTATCATCTCTGAATATCTGCTGAAATTAACCAATTGGGGCTTTGGCTCTTGCATAATTCAGTATTATTTCTAATACAAGTACCAAAAACAATTTCTACATTTTTTTCTCAAATTTTCTATGAACGAGTTTTATTGTGGTATCTCAAGTATTGTCAACCAATCAAATCGAACTGGCACATGCGCGAATCGATAACTTATGCCTGTAATGATTTTACTTTCGTGTTTGCGAAAATCTTAATCGCATTTATACCACTAAAGTGAAATTTGATATCACATGGGTATCACGAAAGTATATTTTCTTTCTTTTATTTCTTCTTTTTTTATATAAATTTTTTATATAAATTATATAAATTTGTATAAAAGTAAATATTCTAAAGTATTATTGGGTTCAAGTAAATAGACAATGAGAACCTCACTTATAATCAAGTGGCGCCGTAAATATTGACTCGGTCGATCTGGACGGGTATTCGTTTCATCCTAAGTGTTTGTCAATTATTTACACGCACCGAAACCCGTCTGTTAGTCATGTCGTAAAATCAATACAAATATTACATGGCATTGTCTGTTGTGTGCATATGTGCAACACCGTGCTATACCAGATATCAACGATAAATATTCCAATTTAGCAATATTTTGGTGTTGTTTAAGATATTATTTTCTTCTTTTTATACATTAGTTTTCGATTACAATGTGTACTACTGACGTCACAGCGTGACCTCGATCGTTTAGTTGTTCATGAGAGTGTCATAGTTTTTGACATTACCAGATTTTTCTTTGTTAAATCTTTTTTTCAGGTCGTTTGCAAAAAGTCCAATATACATTTTTTTTGTGTGGATTTTTTTTCTTAAGTCAGAATGTTACATTTGTGTATAAACAGTTTTGATTCATATCGTATATGACGTTATTTTGGTCGTGTATAATTTCGCTTTGACTGTGCAACAAGATCTTATACTTTTCTCTTTTATATCGGTTCTGTCAAAATGTGTTCGCCTCATTGACTCGAAATTTACGTAACAGAAAACAAACTACTGATGACAACAAATCCATACAAAAAGAAAGAGTGAAGCCCGGCCTGTCATACAGCCATAAAACATACAGATAAAACACATTGAAGAAAGAAACACGTCAACGTATTGCAGCAACAAATGGAAAATTGGAACAAATCAAAAGCTGCTTCATTTCAAATATGGCTACCGGAAGGGAGTTCGTCACTTCCCATAGCTGGGAAATTTAAACGGAAATGGACTAGACTCTCGTGTATCACATTTTCAGTTCATCCTATGCCTATTTCCCGTACTTCTAAAAACATATTGCATGGAATATTTCTTGTATTACAAACAACTTTTTAACACTTCCGGATAACATATAGACGATGTCTCGATACATAACAACGGTATATGTTTAGCGTACTATCTTATTCCATATTGAATTTTCTCGCGTAACTACCCCCATTGACCTCCAAAGTATAACGCGATATTGTTCAGTATGGATAATTATGTCAATGAATCTCAACCTCGTTAAAAGAAAAGCAACTGTCACAGATATAGCATACATTTGGATAGAGTGAAATAGGGGCATTGGACTCATATTATTTTTTTTGTTTTGTTTGTTTGTTTTGGAATTTAACGTCGCTTTAATAGTATTTCAGTCATAATCGCGACGTCCAGCTCATTACAGGTGGAGGAAGACCCCGGGGGACCTCTGTACACTTTTCCAGGCATCGAGTGCACCCGGGTAGAACCACCGACCTACCTCAAGCCAGCTGGAAGGCTTCCCCACTTGAAAAATCCGAAGTGCCCAGACCGGAATTATTTTTATAATTATTATTTATTATATTATTTTTTATTATTTGAAAACGTCACGTTATGCGAACCATGTTTAGACAAATGTTAAACTTCATCTAGACGTAAAAACCCACAATGGGTCATGCTTTTGCTACGGTAAATACATGTATGAAAAAGTTGAAAACGAGGTATCGTAGTAGATTGCTAATAGCGCTTTTGGTAATATGTAACTACGTTCAGTGGAACAAAATCGAACGTTTCCACATCTTGGATACATTGTCTCACTTAACATTACTTTGATCTAAATGACATCGTCACGTTTAATCATAAAACAGACAATGCAGACTTTGACCAGGTTTTTAAAGTGTGTATGTTTAACAAAATGGTTTCCGATAAACTTCGCCGTAACTCAATGTCGCCTTTTGGTACTGGTGATTGTGGCAAGTTGTTGTACTTGATTAAATCCTATTGTAAAGGGTATCTTCCATCTTTATTAATCCCCCCCCCCTGATTTCAGTTATGCTTTGTCGTGGAGGGGAGTGGGGGGGCGAACGGGCGGTGTTTCTGTTTAGTTTTTTATCTTTATTTGTTTTATGTGATATGAAGGGGTAAGTATTATGTGTGTGCAATAATGTACGGATTTGGTTGTTATTTATTACATTTACAGTTGTAATGGGAGATAATATGTTTTTTTTATTCTATTGAGAGATAAAAAGAGAGATTTTGACTAAAAATGTTTTGAATAAACGAGGTTTTGTTTTTGCTCTTTACAGCGGTATTCTGTGACCAGTTCTTGTTCTGGTGATACAATTGCAGTACATCTCAGCGACGTGGGTCAGCGCCAGCTATTTACCAAAACCGGTTACTATAAGGTAAGTATTTATTTTATATGTCTCTATAAGTCGGTAATCCATTCAAACATTCTTTCACACTGAAATCGAAAAGAAGTTATGGCAGAAAATATATTACGGTCAAACATATCTTCGCGTTTAAATAAAAGAGTTACGGCAGAATATATTTTGCGTTCAAACAGAAGTTACAGCAGAAAACGCTTTAACATTCAAATTTCCTTTCAAACTGACGTCAAAAGTAGTTCCTGCAGAAAACGCTATTACATTCATTTTTCCTTTCAAACTGTCGTCAAAAGCAGTTCCTGCAGAAAACGCTATTACATTCATTTTTCCTTTCATACTGACGTCAAAAGTAGTTCCTGCATAAAACGCTATTACATTCATTTTTCCCTTTCAAACTGTCGTCAAAAGTAGTTCCTAGAGAGAATGCTCTTGTCTCTAATATCCTTCCGCGCTGAGCCGAAAGAAATTTCGGCAGAATATATCTCTGTCCGCTAGTAAAAACCAAATTAATTTCAACGCTGGATTTACATGTGTAAATTTAGGTATTTAGAATATTTATGTAGATGCTAGTATATTTATTTAAAACATTACTTTTTTTTCAAATGGAATCTGTATCAATTGTTAAATGCGTTCTGGCATACTCCGGAATACATGTACTTTAATTTTGTGGATATAGTCAATGAAGTATTTTTGCACGAAAGTTTTAGTTTAACATAAGATATGTAAGAGGGAGATGATCTATCTATTAGATTGGTTTGTTAATGTTCAGTTATTAGTATTTTCCTTACTGTTTTGAATAAATGCCTTTTTATGATACTATGTAAGCATATAGGGGGCTACAAACCATTTTTACGAACAATTGGAAAGTTTGCCGAATGACCTAAACTTTGCCGGTGTGACTATAAGCTGCAAATACATGTAACCTATCAAAACTTTGAAGAAGAAGTGATGGCAAAAGATACAAACCATTTTCATACCTTTTGTTTCTTTCAGGGAGCTATAGTGGCCATTAAACCCATACACAAAACCAACATTTACATAAACAAACGTTTACTACTGGATATAAAATGTGTGAGTACAATTCCATATCATTAAACACGTGATCACGTGACGTACACGTACATGTACATGTACACATCTCCCGAGATTCACGATTTTCTTAATTTTTCATTTATTTACAAACTAAAATGCTACGTTATTTATACATGTGCATACAAGCCGCAATGGTTGAATAAAAGAATGAAGTGACAAATAAAAATAGAATAAACACAAATACTCCTTATTCAATATGAGCATTTCCTATTACATGAACAAAGTTAGCATGTCTTGAAAGCTATCTCGTTTGTCATTTTCAAATTCTATATCTATTTTGTGAGAATACGTCATACAGATGACTTAAACAGTCTACTCACATTTGCAACTGAGAACGTTCAATGTTGGATGTGTTGCCCTAGAGATATTGTAGTGGTATTATACTGTCTTTTTTTCGTTGTTTTTTTTTAAATAATAGTTTTAGACTATTATCACGAATCGTAAGAAAATTGAAAGCAAACGTATGAGAAAACGAGCATTCCAAATCAAAGACGCACAGATAGACAAGTTTAAAGTGGTGTACGTAATATATGATCGGGATATATATTGTCAATCAGAAGAAAATATGGCTGCTCATATACATGCTGCTCTATGAAAGTTGTACCTCCTCATTTACGCTGTGTTATGAGGATCTAAGAACGGCGTCTTGAAGATGGCATTTGGGTAACATTAGCCAGCCAATCAGATTGTAGCTTTCAATATTTTGAAAGCGCTTGCTTCTATATTTAGCGGAGTCCTTTTCATATTCTTTGGACGCCCAGAAGATACAGGCATCTGTAAACATGACAGAAACGAGTTATCTGATTGGTCGATATATAAGTGGGGTGAACCATGAATAGAGCAGTAATAGGTCGACTTCAGATCTTACTTTTTAAAAGATCGTGTACTTTAGTCAGATTGATACGATGTAAACGTCTCATAACAGTTGAACAGGGTTTAGTAGCCAATATGTGACGTATATGCCTACTATGTGACGTATGCGCCTACTAATAGTCTACTTATCGTTATCTATAAATAGTTCATGTTATAAAATACGAAAATATATGTGTATGATTCATGTCAAATATCTATTTATAGTTTTTTTTCATACGACAAACATGTCGTAGTATCTGTGTCATGTGAACTTTGATTGTACTTTTATAGTTCAAAGGCCAAAGTTTTTATTAACTTTTATTACTAAATTACTCGTGACATATAATGTTGTTATAATATAAATTATCTATTGTTATTGTATGACAAAGAAATATGGTTTAAAATGTCATGTAATATGATAAACTTTTTAGCTGAAATATCGGCACAGAGTGCTAATTAAATTACGTTAATGATACTTTTGACACAGGAAGTTGCTGAAACAATTTTGATAAAAAAAAAGACGGTTTATGATATGTTTCACATAGAAAAATGTCCAAAAATTACCGATTAATGATGTAGCAAAAGTTATTATATTAAAACGATAATTAACGATACGTGTCAAATTGAGAAGTGTTAAAACAATAACCAGTCAATGGCTTATAAATGTTTATTATATAACAAAGATGGTTTATGATACGTGAACATAGAATAAGTCTAAAGATTACCGATCAATGATTTAACAAAGGTTATCATATAACAAAGATGGTTTATGATACATGACACATAGAATAAGTCTAAAGATTACCGATCAATGATTTAACAAAG
>JAULCC010078743.1:0-14552 GCA_032358795.1 Nuttallia obscurata | reverse complement strand
GATTCGAACCCACAGCGGTGAGGGGCTGAGAGATTGCAAGTCAACGACTATAACCACTCGGCCACGGAGGCCGCTTATGTTTCTTATGTTCTTATGTTCTGCCTGTCTGCATCAGTTTGATTTTATGCACAATATCTCATAAACAGGCAGTTTATTGATAGGTTCAAAGCATCTCGTGTCTAATACAGCTTGAAGAAAGGATAGTCAAAGTGATCCTACATTACTATATTCTATACTCATCATATTTGTCAAAAGAAAAGAAAATTCTTAAAAAGTTCAGTTTACAGCCAACATTTAAATAAAAATCTCAGAAAAATTATAGAAACATTTGAAGGAAAAGGCAACCCTAAAAACAAGTAGGTCTTATATCCAAGATATCTTGAAATCATTCACAAACATGAAAGAATTTTGAAAATTGGATCCTCAAATACGCAAGATATTACTATTTAAAGTACAACAAAATGTTGGATCATGGGGACAGTGATTTGGAAGTTTGTGGATGTCCCTCCCACACTCCTATATTTATACTATCAGAAAATAATACTGTTTCTAAATATTTCTTCATGTTTTTTGTTTAGATACTATGGTTTTTGATATCATAATACAGCAATGATAATTAAACATTAAGTATAGTTCATTTATATAAAGTTATCAGCCCTTTTAGTTCCAATTTCTGAACTAACTCTAGCTCATTTACATAATTTATGCAAATGAGCTTCCACTTTTCTTTCCACAGTTTCTTTATTTTCAGTCAGAATTAAAATATTATTTCTCAGTTTTTCTTTTAGCATAAACTTCAGTTCAAGATGCATTCAAATTTTGGGTTGCCTTTTCCATTAAACAACACAGAGTCACAAACACTTTTGGCCCCATACTGATGCTAGGGAAGTGGTATTGAGCTATCTCTATAATAAGTGGAAGTTCTACTCAAGGATGCCTGGAGTCTTCCTGCAGAAAGAAAAGCTGGAATGTTGCATAAACACCTTAACCATGCTGATTCAACTTTAAACCCATCAAAAATGAAAATTCAAGATTTAATACTCAAAATATCGGGGAATTTTCTTTTTTTGAAATGTAAATATATGCCTGCTTTTGTTTACATACTTGAATCGTTTCCTGACATCAGTTTGCCCTATGAACAAATAATATGCTATATCCCCCCCCCCCACCCACTCCGTTATTTTTAAGTAATTATTTTGTCTTGTGAGAGTAATATCTGGTTATGTTATGTAGGCTAAATACTGTTTTGGCCCTGTGTGACTCGGGGGTGTACCTAACTCGGGGATGTACCTGACTCGGGGGTGTACCTGGTGATGGACAAGAGAAGGCCACTGCTACCCCTGGAATGGTTGTAAGAGAAGACTAATGGAGGTTTAATGAATTTAGTTTCTGTAACTCGGTTTCTCCAGGGGTTATGAAGTTTCTTAACCAAAATCTCATGGTTTTTTATCTCTATATAGATTAGGTGTGGAACCAGAAAGTTTGAAACCGTCATGTGGCCATATAACTTATACATGTGTTGTGGTGCCATAAAATCCTATTTCACTGCTTTTACTACTACTGTCATGTGCTGTGTGAGCAGTTTACCTCTACTACCTCTAGATTCTGTTTGGTGAATTGAGATTAATCATTGTATTTTTTCAATCAGATTTATGTGAAGCTATGAAGGAGGAGGATGAACAACAGTTACGTAAAACCCTGCCACTGTTACAGGACCGAGTCTACAGGACCAAGACAGCCTTGGCCAAGTGCCAACAGACAAGGGATATGGTAACAGCATGGTCAGTACTACATTTTACACACTCCTGGTAGACAAACTACTTCTTACAGTACACACTTCTGGTAGACAACTACACATTACATACTTCTGGTAGACAAACTACTTCTTACAGTACACACTTCTGGTAGACAAACTACTTCTTACACACTTTTGGTATACAAACTACTTCTTACACACTTCTGGTAGACAACTACACATTACATACTTCTGGTCGACAAACTACTGCTTACAGTACACACTTCTGGTAGACAAACTACTTCTTACACACTTTTGGTAGACAAACTACTTCCTATTCACTTCTGGTATACAAACTACTTCTTTCACACCTCTGGTAGACAAACTACTTCTTACAGACTTCTGGTAGACAAACTACTTCTTACACACTTCTGTCAGACAAACTATTCCCTATACACTTCTGGTAGACAAACTACTTCCTATACATTTCTGGTAGACGAAGCAGCAAGATTGTGTAAACATGTTCTTGGAAACTTATGTAGTTTACAGTGTTAATGACAGGTCCAAACAAAGGCTTCACATCATTTAAATGTTCCAGTTTGAAAAAATTTGTTGAAAGGTTGAAATTATCTTTTTTCCCATTATATTTTCTGTATTATATATATACCATAGTTATAAATATCTTAAAGAGTTTAAACATTAGTTAATTGCTATTGCTTGAAATATATCCATGTATAACTTATTTGAAACTATCAGATCAAGTATCGATAAAACAGAGTTCTCAGGTCTTGTGATATTTCTCCATGTAGTATGTTTTAAAGTTAAATGAAGCGTTACTAGTGTTACTTAATTCATTATTTAAAAGCTAATTTGAAATTTACATGACTCAAATGCAGCAGAGAACTTCATACTTCATAGATAAAAAGACATTATAGAATTCAGCAATGTAAAGGAAAGTTGATGGTGTAATAGTTTAGTTTAAACATATTTTATTTGAAATGTTCACCATTGAGCCTTCAGATATTGAATATACTATTAGCTGTCAAAAAGAAAATTACTGAAAAGTAAGCCATTCATAACACTGTGGAAACAGCATAGTTGTTATCCTGCATAGTGTTACAATGTATGGATTCAATATAGTACTAAACAATACAGTAATAAACAACCTTTACTTACAGTTTAATTAAGACCATTAACTTTTAACTTTTAACCATTAACTGGAACCAATACTATAATTGCACAATTGTACATTACAGGTGGGAACAGCCAGGACAGAGTTGTGTTCCTTGGATCACAGTAGATGGTCACAATCTCCAGTATTACCTGGAAAAATGGACTTTATTGGCCACAGGTCTGAGACAAGCCCTGATGAAATAGTAGCAACCCTAGAAGATATAGCTATCTGATAAACAAGTACCCAAAAGGAGAACATCAGCTGGAAGATTTTTTTTTCCAACTAGTTATAAAGTTTTTTGTTATCTGCAGAGATACTGGCTGGTACTTGTAATGATGCCCAGTAACATGGTTAGATTAACTGAACACATTGATATAAGTGAAATACTGATGAAACAGAGAGTTATAACCCAAAAACAAACAAGCAGAGCTAATCAAGTCCTTCAAATATTTATTATAAAGGTGAATACAACAAATATAGTAACATCTGTACCATTCAAAATAACCATTGTTTTAAATCGCTTTCTTGAAATCAGGTCTAAAAAAAACTCACAAAGAACTACTGCAAATTGTGAGGCCAGAAGTATTGTATACAGTCATCAACTAAAATGCAAAGCTGAGTAAGTGCGGTATCTAATTTTACAGCGAAATGAATTATTAAGGACAACTTGTTGACATATGTATATTTTTATATGTGCATGATTGTATTATCATTGTAAATTTGAGCATGATTTAGTGATAGTGAAGACTTTGTAGATATTATTTATTGCTTTTCTAAGTAACTGGAAAGTTACAAAAATTTAAAAGGGATAAGGTACTTACACTGTAGAGTCGGGCATAAGATGTTATGATATCAACGAAATGACAGAAAATGTTCTTGGATAAAAATATCAGATTGAAAATTTCAATACATATGTGTTATTGAAACTAAAACTGTTCTAAATGGAGAGACATGTGAAACAAATCTTACTACAGAATAAACATTTTCATTGTTCAGGGACTATAATAGTTAAATTTTATGAAATTGAGAGTCTTGTACAATTTATGTTTACTGTAATATGAAGACATTAAAACAGATACAAAAATTTGGTTAGTGCCTTTTTGAGTTTTTTTTTGAGTTGCATCTTTATTCCCTTTCCCCAAGAACGTTACATAAATGACACTGTATATACAGTCTTAAATGTTTTCACTATTTAACCAGTAGTCAAACAACCAACAACTGAGTTTTGAGTTTGAGTTGGGTTTTACCACACCACAACACTGAATAGGTTAAAAAACTGAAAAGCCTTGAATTTATTTCATTGCATACACGTCTTTCTAGTCGGAACAGGCAAATTTACAACACTGATAAAAATGACTTATCAAAGACTTGAAGGTACACTTCTAGACTACCATGTTTGTGTCCAACTTTTCATATTTATGGGATGCACGAATTTGATTGTAAAGAATTTTGTGGCTTGTTGATCTATGATGTCAACTTTGAGGTTGAAAAGAGGTTTATTTTAGTTTGGCTTTGTTGGCCAATGTAGATATTTTCTGTACATAACAGCTCACTTACAGGACATCAACTGCTCTCAAGTCATGGGAGTCTGCTGAAACATAAAATAAGGTCGGTAACACTTGCATGTCAGATGATATAAACTTTTGAATATTCGTTTGTGTTATGGCTATCATGCCCACCCCTGCTATAAATGAATTGCATGATAATTGTTTAATATGAATTGTGAAATGCATCTATTCAAATTCGAAGAAATTTCGCCATAATGCTATTTTAAAGACAAAATATTAAGATGTCATTTGCAGAAATTCAAAGAACACTCTAGCTTTACATTTGCTCAAATAATTTTTTTCGTCCAATGTTCATTCAAACTAATTAACAATATCTTAATTAACTATACAAAGCTTAGAAGTTAGTGATAAATACGATGACATCCTTAAAGGACATGCTACATGCCCATCCCTTTTCAAAATTACTAGTCTTTTATGGAGGGTAAAAGCCATCCAACTTGCTATTTACAGTTGCTTCTTTACATTTGAAATTTTAAATTACATGTGTACTTGTGACAGATGCTTTATTATATAATACCCACTTTGATATAAATGACTTTTTTTTCGTATTGATCTTGAAATGCTGTTTAGCTTATTGACAATTATATGATGACAAGTGAATGATGCTATATACTTGACTCACTGCTTGGGGCTTGTTTAAATTACATGATTTTTAGTGACAATTGTTTAATTCTAATGTTTTATCCTTGTAACTGATAGGAAGTTAAATGACAAATGCTTGCGTGCACATAAGATTACACACTGCTGACCAACAACAAAATGCTTGATGCATGAAAGACTACTCTACCCTAAATTCTTAATGAAGCGGGGGTCACTCTGTCATTAGCTATAGTTTTATAACCACTACACCTGGCGCCCCCTGTTGTCATAATTAAGAATTACTCATTCATGTATATGCCTGTTGCTTCATGCTTGTGGGTTAGTTACAAATTCTTGTCAAGTCACAAGTGTCCAGGCAGAACGTTATATGTTTCGCGCATTCCATTAGGTAACGCCAGACTGTTCACACCAGGCACTCAGTATTATTCAATCGTCATCATTAAGTTGCCAGTTAGTAACAAGTAGTTAACACTTATATGGATAGAACTTAACATGTAATTAAGCAAGTGCCACAAGTACACATGTAATTAGAAAGAGTAAGTTTGACTTTTAAAATGTAAAGAAGCGATTGTCACTTACGTTCATGTAATTTAAATAGTAAGTTGGACTTATGACCGCTTTTACCCTCCAAAGTCTTGACTTGATCATACCAGGACTTTTAAGATGCTTACAAATAACCATTCATTCTCTCATAACACTGTAAATGTTGACCCAGCCTGATAAGGGATATAAACTATGTTTGAAGTAGCAACCAATGACGCATTGTTTTCGTAAAGAAAACAATCAGATTTGACAATCAGGATCTTATGAGCTACTGTAGTTAGGCAGGAAATTGGCACTACATAACCCACATGCTTACAGCCCTACACACTTGATCTGCCTGACAACATATTGTCAGTTCTTCACCAGATACAAATCTAACATCTAGTGAGACATAATGGGCTTGGAAGTAAAGTGGTATCATCTCTAGCTTGGTAGTGAAGTGGTATCATCTTAAGCTTTTCAATACAGTAACTTGTGCATATACTGGTTGGTACTGGTTGAAGTATTGTTACATGTAGCTTAACTGACCGCATTGATACTAGTACAGGAGAACTATTGATAGAGGTGTTAAATACAAACAACACCAAATGAAGTGAGACAGCCTGTGTCATAGCATGGTCTACAGAAGTTGTCTTTAAACTTAACTGTAATAAAGAAAATTCAGAAACTCATGAAAATGACTTTAATAGCAAAGCATAGGTAAAGTTGAAGAATGTTCATATCAAATGTGAGCTTAAGTACTAAAGCTTCAATATAAAAATCACTTTTAGCCAAGTCAGTCTATCATCTATTAAATATTTAATATATAGTTCTAAATCCTGTTCCTTTCCTTTCTTTAGGCCTTAAATAGGAGAAGACATATCTATGTAAACTGAAATGTTTTTTTTCATGACAATTTGCAAATCTGACTTATTTGTCTGTGTATATTCTGAATGTAACCAGGTGAGAAAAGTTGCAGCCTACACCGGGGCTCGAACTCGGGGCCTTCGGTTTACCGTACCGACGCTCTACCAACTTAGCAATCGGGCCTCCACTGCCAACTAAACTCACCTCTGTAGGTATAGATACACTGCGACATACTCCCCTACTAACTTGAAGTTCGTTCTGAATTTCTTGTAGGAACTGAGATTCACTTTAGAGAATCTCAGAGTTAATCCAGTCACAGTCCTACATTGGATGCAAAATGTAACCAGGTGAGAAAAGTTGCAGCGGACACCGGGCCCTGAATCCGGGGCCTTCGGTTTACCATACCCACGCTCTACCGCCTGAGCTATCCAGCAGCCACTGCCCAGTCAACTCACCTCTATAGGTATTGATACACTGTGACATAAAGATGTGTTTTTAGAATAAAAAGCATTTTCTTCCAGCAATCTCAAATTAGTAAACTACCAAGAATGCAGTATCTCATATGCTTATTAAAGCAACAGATGTGTGAAATTCAGTTCTAACACATCAGAAGTTGAAAGATTAGACAGGTATTTGATCAAAATTATATACTGATTTTTCTTCGAATTAAAATAAACTTGGAAAAAATTTTTTTTAAGTTCACAAAACTAGATTTCTGTATTCAATTTTATCAAAGTCTATTTTAAATCTATTTTCATACCAGTAAGTTCACAATACACAAATGTGCACAATAGACTACTTATCCTGTATATGATAAGAAAGGTGGTACAGTATATGGTTCAGATAGTGTAGAAAGAATTTCTCAGTTGAGCATTTAAAGCAACTATGCTCCAAATTTGATTTCAGAAGTTTCAAAAGTTTGTAAATATGAAAATAACATTAATGCAAGAGGTCACAGGATGAAACTCTTTACGGTTATTGTGAATTTGTCACATAAAGTCACTGAAATCACCTAAAAACATCTTCACTGTGACTAATGGATTTAGTTTTAGAAGTAAAATTACTAATTTTGAATGGCTTTTTGTAATTACTACCATAAGTATCATTTCCAATCTTAGTGCATCCATGTTTCCTGACTATATCTCAACATTTGCAACATTTTACAGATATTCCATATCCTGGGCCACATATGGAGTGCGGTAGCTTTAAACATGGATAAAATTTGAAATTATTCTTCAAATGGTGTTACTGTTACGAAACAAAAAAAAAGAAAAAAGTTATTTTATCTGGATACTAACCAGCTGCCACGTGATTATACTACAGGTCAGAATATTTTTTTGCATCCCTGAAAATTGTTCTTTTCTTATTTAAATCATTCTAATAATATAACAGGCTGCTAAATAAACAGTGAACCATTCTACAGATTATCATAATGTGACCTCATATGAGACTTGAGACTACATCTCTGAGCAAATGCATGAGTACATATATCACATTTAAATGGTTTTTCTCCTGTGTGTTGTCGCATATGTACAGCACGATTGTATTCCTGTGTGAAGGCCTTATCACACATGCGGCATTTATAAGGTTTTTCATGTGTGTGAGTAAGTAAATGTCGTTTGTAGATATGTCTGAGAGAAAATGTCCTGGAACAGGTTTCACACTTGTATGGTCGTTGTCCTGTGTGGATCCTTCGGTGGGTCACTAGAGCACTCTGGTATGTGAAAGCCATGGCACAGTACTCACACACGTAGGGCTTAATGCCTGAATGTGTGTGCATGTGTTCTAGAAGGGCTGCTTTCCTGGAAAACGTTTTATCACACTTTGAGCACTCAAACTGATTTTCACCATGTGTAGATCTGTGAGTGGTTATAGAATTTTTACAATGCGTCTGAAAACCACATATTTCACAGGTGAAGCACTTTTCCCTGGTATGAGAGGCCATGTGTTTATTATAAAGAGATCGGATGGCAAAGTACCTACCACACTGATCACATTTAAACTGTGTGTCAAGAGTGTGCTGTACTTTGTGCTTCTTCAGTGTGTGCTCATGACCATACTGCTTCCCACACACATCACATTCAAATTTTTTACCTTCATGAACATTAGTGTGAAATATCAAACCTTGCTTTGAAGTAAACTTTTTGGGGCATTTAGTGCAAACAAACGATTTTGTATCTCTATGTGATTTTTTGTGTGAATTCAAAGAAGATTTTGAAGAAAAAGATGTCTGACATATGTCACACTGTGCTGCCTTGACATAAGTAGACCCCTGTTCTGCAACAATCATCTTTGATTCACTACTGGCCGATTGGTATTCTGCCCGTTTACTTTTTTCATTTAAATGATTTTCATGCTGCATGCTAGACTGGTTCCGCTCATGCAGTCTAAGATGAACACGAAGTGATGGTTTATGCACAAATTGCTTTTCACAAACATCACACTTGAACAACTTTTTACCCGAATGCTCTGCAGTATGGAGTCGTAGATCGTTCCGTGTACGGAACTCCTTAAAACAGTCCTTTTGCCTACAACAAAACAACTTGACCGTAGATAACTTCACTTTCTTTCCAATTTCAACTTCCAAGTTCATTTCTTGAGAATCTGAGCCTACATGATCTATAAGCTGACATTCAATTTTATCACCTTTATTTTCTTCCTTATCCAATATTTCCTGATCTACAACAGATATGATATGCGAATTTTCAACAGCATTCAGAATGTCAAACGTGGTGTTATAGTTGCTATTGAAATGATTTTTGTTTATTTCATCAGCATGTACCCAGGAATCAGGTATAGTATCTTTATCTTTACTTTCCTTATCACAGTCACTGTCAGCAACTTTGTCCTCATTATGTGTCACTCTGTTAATATTGAAGCCCAGCCATTGTGTCCCTGATGTTGTGAAGTTACTGGACAAACTTGCAAGGATTGTCTGAGTAGAGTTACAAACCATGTCATACTTTGGAAAGGCTGTGTGAGACAGATGGTCGTAATGATAGGATCCACCTAGGACATGTTCCTTCAGGTGGAGATGGAGTTGGCAAATGGCTGGGAATGACTGCCGACAGCTGCCACAAAGGTATAAACTAGACTGATCGTGTGTCACAAAGCAACATGGGAAATTTTCCTCCTTTTCTGAAGTCATCATGGAACTTATATATTCTTGGCACTACAGACTGGTCAAGCAAATCAGCTGATGACAAAGTAAACTGCACCTGATAAATATAAAAAAAATCACATTAGAGCTTTAGTGTAAAAGATTACAATATTTCCCTTTTCATAAACCTGGAGGAAAATAAATGATGATATTGACAATCTGAGGCTCATCAATTTACATTCAAATACAGGTATTGTATACCATGAGTTGCCAGTTTTATACTGGATTCCCCAAATGAATTGCAGGTAACTCTTTATTTAAAATATCTATAGAATTTTTATATGTACATTGAACAGATATAACTGACAAAAATTTAATAGTATAAACAAAGTATTTCCAACTTTGTGTATATCATCTTGAAGTTAAGAAAAAGAAAAAAGTCATATTCAGTTGCATTATAGATAAGAGGTCCATGATGGACCTGTAATCGCTCACCTTAAATTCTCACCTACAAATTATGGAACCCTATACAGCATTATCTTTTGAAAAATATTGATAGATGGCCTGTACTGATGATGACTGATGTTTCACATAATATATCAAAGCTCAGCTAATGCATGACTGTCTAAAAAAAACATTATCATAAATGATGATGATAATGTTTAAATAAGACAAACATAAAGTGACACATAATTCTAACACCAGAGTCTCTATTTGAACATACTAAGTAAAAAAAACTCACATAATGTTAGAAACAAAATATTTATCTCCTCAGTTGTAGTGTTTCAGAGAAAAAGACTTTTTAGGTTTTCACTATATAAGTCTATGTGAAACTAGCCCCATCCCCTGGCAGCATTCAAATTCTTTTGAAATTGGGCTAGCAGTTTCTGAAGAGAAGATTTTCAGTCTACCATATACCCATATAGTGAAAACTAGCCACGCTTGGAGGGGGGGTGGGTGTATTTTTGTGTGAACCAACATAATTTTGAAGGAATTTGATAAAGGGTCAACCAGTTATCATTTCTGTGAAATTATTTGGAAACTGACCAAGGTATTTCTGAGAAGATTTTCATAGTTTTTTTTATTTCAGTTGACATGGCAACCAAAGTTCTGTATGGAATTACATTATTCTAAGGAATCAGAAGAGGACCAACCATGGAACATTCCTGGGAATTTCATTTAAAATTGGCCAAGCAGTTTAGGAGGAGAAGATGTTTGAAAATGGTGATGACGGATGATGGACAAAGGACAATGATGGATTGAAAACAACGGACAGTGCCCTAACACAATGCCATAATTAATCATAGAATATACAATATAGAAGTGTTGACCCCAGGAGTTTGGGCACTGCAGGGGTCAAGCGGTCAAAGAATGTCCACGAATTTATCTCCTTGACCAGTATCTTCCATATTGGGAATATGACCTCCTAACATATTAGCATTGTGCAAGAGCAGCATTTTGTATTGCTCTGACTCCCGGGGCTTGGGCAGGGTGGGGTCAAGAGGTCAAACATAGAAATTATAACTCCTCCAAAACAGCTTAACCAATATCTTCCCTATTGGGTATATAACCTCCTCACATGATGGCATCATGCAAGAGCATTTTAGCATGGTGGGGATTTGCTGTGGCTTACTATCAATTCAGTTCTAGTTATAAATTTCAATAAAAAAAGAGTGTTTCTTGAGAGTTTTTGTCAGAAGTTTAGACCTGTTACTGAAATTTCCTTATTGACTTAGTAATAATCATTCTGACTGACAGATTATTTACTATTTGTTTTACATAATTAAGGTTAACAAGCATGGCCCACTTCCTACCTTGATATTAAAACAGTTTTTTTACTGTGCCATTTGGGTTTACATGATATTGTTACTATTTTGTTATTTCAAGAGGGATTGGAGGGCAGCTTCAAAATATAATTGTTGTGATTATGTAAGGTAAGCATTCTAGAAACAGGTCACACCAGAATATCCCAAAAAGTCAATTTCTCTGGAAGACTTTGTTAGTGATTAAACAGGTGCAATTTTAATATTGGTATTGTAAACTACAATGTTGTTCCCTTGTTTGTAATTATCTTATTGTGGTTTGAGGCAGATATGTACATAGCTTTAGTTTTAACTAGGCATTGTCAGTGAATTGTCTAATGTGTGTGTCAGTTAACTGTCAATACATATTGACATATTTCAAACTGACAAACTTAAGTTTTAGAAAATTTCACGATTCATTGACTATGATTCATTCAAAATCAAAACAATGTGGAAATGACTACCGGTAAATATCAATTAAATTTTGTCATTAAACACTGACAGTCCTTAATTAATATTTCCGGCAGAAATGTCTGAACTTATACTTAATTAATCAAGTGGTTTAGTAATTATTCAACATATTTTGTCTTATAATCATGATTAGAAAGCCTTGTGGGACGGGGGGAGGATAGAATACGCCCACTGCTTGAGAGTGCAAGGTGGTAGAAACCCACCCAAACACCATTGCATTCACCACATACATACTCTGGCGCAATATAGCCTTTGTGTGCTGACTTGCCGTAAAACCGTATTTCACTATAATGTCAATTACAAATTGTTCAGAAATTGTCCATTGCCATCTTAAGTAATCAGTGTTGATAAAATTTCCGGATTTAAATCAGCACTGGCTACATCAATGTTCCAACCATAAATACTTTATACTTGCTTTCATCTTGTTTTTAACCCTACTGGTATCCTCCTTTCTGCACAAAGGATTATACTTGCACATTTTTTGAAATTCTGGATGTTCCATACCACTGCATGTTTGTACCAGGTGGTTTTGTACCACATATGAATTCTATAGTAAAGTCATTACCCATGAAAGTAGTTCATGAAGAAAACTGAATCTAACTTTTTGAGATATGTAAAATAAAACTATTGAAAAAGTCTGGATAATTATGATTTACTCTGTGCTTAGTACAATGTGTGTATAGTTATTATAAGCATTGACATGTCTTTTACAGGACTATTTACTGACAATAGAGAGGACAGCCTGTCAATTGGTGCTTTGTGATGTAGGCCGAGGTTATAGTTAGAAGTTCACAATGTGTTAAACTATGCTGGAAATAGCTCAAAATCCAGCAAGTCAATGTAATATTGAAAAAGTTGACAATTGAAACCAGTAAAATTATAAGTACTCTGCATCACTGAAAAGATACCACTTATATATACCCCTGCACTCTTTATATAATAAGACTCGTTGGTACAATATTTTTATAGTGTGGACAATTGAGTATTGTGAAATGAAATAGCTGATGTTTAGAAAAAAATCACGCATAAATGTCCGGAATCTGTCATGAAGGTGACTTGAAAAACAAAAGTCACAGACCTTAATAGGGGGTATGCCCTCCCTGTGCATTGAGTACAGAGTGGCATCTTATATCTACATCATATATGCTCTGAATTAGATGCTGGATTCTGAATGGCCTCCTACTCCTTCATGAGTGCCTGTTTCAGTTGCTGACTGTTACTGATGTGATGTCTGCCGTGATAGACTCTAGGTCCAAGCTGGATCCAAAATGCTTGATGGGGTTCAGATCAGGGGAGAAAGCAGGCCAGGGTAATGTATTGGACTGACTCTCCCACAGGAAACCCAGTGTGAACCTGGCAGAGTGAGGCTATGACAAGCAGATCAAAAACAAAATGACTGAACTAAATTATTTAAGTTTTCTTTAAGAATTTCAAAGATACTCACTATAGTTATATAACCTTTGACCTATAATTAAGACCTTAACCTTGAACCAAGCTGTTGGCAAAATGCCACCTGCAAACGGTCTCAATATGATAAACATTGTGCTAAGTTATTCTTTAAAAAATCCTTCAAGGGGTTCAAGAGAAATAGAGTGGGCACAAAATATAGTCCCATAACATTTTACCTCAATGTATTGCCTTAACCTTGAACCAAATTAATTGGAGAATTTGTAATAGGATGGAGCAGACACAAAATATAGTCATATAACTTTTGCCCTCTAAGTATGACCATGACCTTAAACCAAGATGGTTTGGGGCTGGAATATGGGCCCTGCACGTCATCTCAACATGGTGAAGATTGTGCAAATTAAGTAATCCTTCAAAAGGTTATGGAGAGGTTATGAAACATAGCAATACGACCTTTGACCTTGATGTATGACCTTGACCTTGAACCAAGCTTGTTGCAACATGTGTTTTGCACATCATGTTATTTCAAAATCTTTCAAGGGTTCAAGAGATATGATGAAATATAGACATAGCATTTGACCTCAAAGTATGATCTTGACTTTGAACCAAGCTGGTCGAAACATGCACACTGCCAGAGAAGAGGTACAGATAAGCTTTTTTATGTAACTGAGTACTTACCTCTTAATGTTTTACTAAATTGGGTATTTTTAAATTTTCAACTGTGTATCTAAATTTTTGATTGGGTATAAGACAAATTTCTAATGGGTAATGTTAATTATCTAATTGTGTTTGGAAAAATTACTAAATGCTTTCTTTACTCCTTGATTTGGAAATCTTATTGAGTAAATACCCCAAAAGCAACATATCTGTTACTCTGCTCTGCATAGTCTAAAATTAATTTGGCAAACATTTGTGTTAATTAAGTAAATCTTGAGATGAGTTCAAGAGATATCGAGTTTGTTGTATATTGTAGAACATAAATTGAAACAAACTAATACTGTTAGCAGGATTTTCTCTGTCCACAAATTTGTGCCTTTTATTATGCTAAAATAAACCAGTGGGTCCAGACAGACGCAAATCATACTGTTCTGTAACTTTGCAAGAAAGAACAAGCTGAGTATGAAACTGTGGTCAAAATCAAGTCTAAACAATACACCAAGAATTGGCCTACTTGAGTTTTAACCTTTTTGCTCCCTTGTCTGGCGCCATAAGAGCATGTTTCATACATGCAGCTCCGGAAATATCCAGCGTAACCACTCTATATGTCAATTGTTCTTTGGTAATCTGGTCGTCCTTATAAACGGTA
>JAULCC010078632.1:3675-14554 GCA_032358795.1 Nuttallia obscurata | reverse complement strand
ATATATCTTGCCACTATCAGCTTCCCATTTATGACTGTTTTTTAATGCGTTTTATTGTGTTATGTTTATAATTATCAAATGTACTGTCCAAGAGGCCATGATTGTAAGAAATTGATTCAGTTTTTATCGCTAAACTTTGCTTAGCCTCGTGACCATGGGTGAAAATATTTTTGAATCCTTATACTTTTCCTGGCGGCGACGAAAAATAGTTTATTAAAGAATTGAATTCATGAACAATTCAATCATCTTATGTTTAATATTTCTTTTATTGCAATGTGATTATTAGAAAGAGGGGGTTACACTTTCTGTAAAGAGTATTGCACACAAGTTTAGGTTTCAAACATTTGAACATATTTGTTGAGCATGAATAAAAACTAAAGCAACAAACAAATCTTTTTAAAACAGTCGATGTCTTGTGAATGCCTCTATAAGCTCTTTAGCTGGTATATTGTTATTACTGGTCATAAAGAAAAAGTATTACAAACCATTATTGGATATAAACATTCGAACATATTTGTTGAGCATGTGTAATAACTAAAAATATAAAAATCATTTTAAGACATTCAATTTCTAGTTTTTTGAATTTGTATATGAGCTCTTTGGCTGGTATGTTGTTATTACAGGTCATAACATTGAGTTTACCTCCACTGATACTGTTCCTTCCAGTGCAGCAGTAGCTTCAATATCAAATGAAAGTATTTCTGCAACCTACAATTTAAAAAACAAAGATTTACTTTTTCTTTATGTATTTCATCTGTGTATAGTAGAAGTAAGATAATGATACAATTGACAATGAAGTAAACTACTCTTTTGCAAATGTGCAATGTTAACATGTAAATCAATCTAAGCGTTATCTAGGCTGTTTGTGTGTATATATACACTTAACAAAATTTATAACTGTGCAGGTATACATGTGACCGTACTTTTGTAAATATTTGTCCGACCGTGCTGAAAATATATTTAACAGAGATATATCATCAAATGTTTTCCATTTCAAGAAATACAACGAAAAATTGAGAACAAAAAATGATAAAGGTGAAAGTATTAAAAATGTCAAAATTGCAGTTCATCGAGACAGGTTATATCATGGATTAGAGAAAATTCTTATAGCGCGTGTTTCTCCACTGACTGTTTATCACCGCTTGGCAACGTCTCCGCATTGACGTGACGTATCGCTCGTACGATATGGGGTATGATAGTTTACTCTTGGACAATGTTGTATCTAAGCTCTGCCAATGTCTATGACGCGTTTCCGTTTTGCATCACCCTTCATCCTAAATGTTACCAATGATAATTAAATTTAAAAATAAAATGTTTAAATGATATTTAAATTAAACAAACATCAATGATATTTTAAACAAAATAAATAAAATACAAATATAAAACAAAAAGAATAAAATTGAGATAATAAGAAAATAATGATCGCCCGATTTTGTATCTTTTGGATGTTGGTAGCGTTAGATGTTTCCTATTGACCCGTGCTAAAACAGAATTGCACCAACCCGTCATACTCCAGTGCTTAAACAGAATTGCACCAACCCGTCATACTCCAGTGCACTCGTTGTTTTTGTCTATTCATGATCTTAAGCACCGTTTACATAAACCGGTTAATCTGAACAAACAGTTTTACTTTAAACTGCCCCAATAGCCACTATTGAAAATATCGACTAAAGCTGCTGCTTAATAAAAAAGTTATACACAATCAAATTGTGCACAGTTTTAATTTTCTTAAGTGTATTTGGTACAACAGATATAACAAAAAAACGACCAAATTTTTTAATATAGTTTAGATACTTAATATGGGATCAGTGTACCAACTGACTACTTTGATGTATTTATCTGTCTGGTATGGTTCTTTTTTCCATGGAATTTAGATTTGAATTGCATGGATCGATATCAATGGTAAAATTAATATATTCGCAGGCATTTTATAATGTTGACTTAAAATCCTAGCTCTTTTCTGTTTAAATTGATTTTCTTTTAATGCACAAATCTTACACATCAATGCTAAAACTCTACATAACTTTTAACAATGTCAGGACGATGTCTCACCTTTGCATGAGGTTTCCTTGGAGATACCCTAAACATTACGGGTGAATTTCTAGGCACGGTGTATAAAGCAATGGTTTTAGATGTATTTCCGTATGTGAGCTGAGAATAAGAAATCATTGATATTGATAATGATGAGATATAATACAAGTTCATTCACATGTAAGGGAAAATCTCACAAATCAAAATATCCACTTAAGCACTCTTTACAATGATATGTGACACCATGTTATCATGTGTACGTATGAGCCAACACCACGTAAGACGAAAAGACAAAAGTTTAAACTGGTTCAGTGTTTTAAGATTATAACTCCTAAAGTGACGTTTAATGTTGATACTGCCTTAGGGTTTTAATTTGACAGTTATTTACTTGCAAACATATTATTTAAACCGAGTGACAGTCGAACTGAGGTCATGACAAAGAATCTGTTTTGTATCGTCAATTCTATTCGAGAGTCAACAAACATTAATATAATTTATGAAATAAATTTCCTGTTACTAGATGTAATTTCAATATTCACTCTCGTTCCTTACAATTCCAGTTTCCTGAATGAAATTATCGGTTCAGAAAAAAACTAACGTTCCAGAATTAATTTGTAGTGTGTATCGAACACATCGGTTTTGATCTGTCTTTCGAAAGGAAGGGAACAAAAATTATATTAAGCAAAGTACAAACATACTTACTTCCAGGCTGACCGTTTCAGTGTGCAACGGAACATGGAACTTAAGCGGTGCTAATCCAAATTCATCAAATGAAATTTGAAAAGGCTGCATGGTGGTTGTTTGAACGTCAAGCCATTGTGTGGGGGGTTGGTTCAGATTGCAAGGCAATATTTCAGCAGTTGTAATAGTTTGGGTTACTGTTACCGATCCCTGTGTACCAACAGGTTCATCTCCTCTTCCTACAAAGATCTAAACAGAAATAATATACAAAGTGTGTGTCTAATATGTCATAGTTTTTTTTATAGAACTGCACGATTACATAAATGAATGAAGGAAATAGCATACGTAACACAAGCCAGAAACCTAGTCATCAATTATACAAAACGACATATTATCAAGTTCTTTCTTAAACTTAATGAGTCTTAGACTTTGGTTGCGTGATTTTAAGATTAACACTGACCTAACACGATTATAAAAAATGAAAAAAGGATATTTTAGACTTTCATTCAATTAGACAGTAGATATTGCCTCGAATAAAAATGCGTATGGTTTTAGCAATGAACTTACTTACAGTTGAATAAAACGATACTCCTGGAACAAAGGAAGTACGTGTGCTGTCAATCTGAGTAATATCGATCGAATATTGTGATTTATTTGTATCTTCCGTGAACTTTATTTCTGCAGCAGCTGCCATTGTTAGAGATGTGGCATTGTCAGTAACAAGGGCTCTGATGTTTATCTTGCTGTTACCATTTAATTTGCCGGTCAAATCTGACATTGCTATTTGAAAATTGACTATCCCTTTTATCTGAAAATAAATCGGTGTGTTCACATATCTAACGCTTATATATGTGTGTGTCATGAAAAACTGTTCTTGGTTCGAGCATGGGAACAAGATCACTTTATTACCAAGGTTCAGTAATATATAACCAGCTCATAGACTGTAAAGGCACAAACGCCAACTGCATCAGTCACTTTAATATACATATGATCGGTATGTCAGAAATTATGCTGAAAGTTGATATCATGACCATTGTTTTGCTAGCAAATGCAAGTTTTAATGCGTTCTAGGCGACTTTACCTAAAATGACAATGATAAATTTCTATATAGGCTACATAGAGGTATAGCACTGAATCACTGTTCAGAAAAAATATCAGAAAAAACAGTCCAGTTTACTATAAAACACCGACATTTAATATTGCTTAAACAGACGTTAGGAACTTTAGGAATATGCATTGTAGAATATCAATGTCTTTTAATATCATTATTTTTGCTTTTTGTGATCATATTAAGATTCGTTATGCAAAATGTCGTATAATGAAGTCACTCAAATCTTCAAACGAGCACTGACGTCTAATATTGCTTAAATAGACGATAGTGTGTTTAAAACTTCAGGCATATATATTGTAAATTATTAGTGTCTATACATATCATTATGTTTGCTTGTCGTGATCATATTAAGATCCGTTATGCAAAATGTCGTATAATGATAACATAAAGATACTAAAATCATGTAAGTAATAGAACGTTACAATACTTTACCGATTTTGAATAGGTCAAGTAGTTTATTAAGTCCCCAGTACTGTACAAGTTAATAGTGCAGTTTCCAAGTACATCACTGTTGAATGTAAACCTGTGCAATAAATAAATAAAACTGCATGTATATTTAGAGTAGGGATAATAATTTTAACTTTGATAGCCGGATAATTGGATGGACATAATCGAAGAGAGCAATAACACTCATTTATGTATTTGTGGCATTTGTGTCCAAGCGGTTATGGTAGTTGACATGCACTTTATAACCCCTTCATCGCTGTAGGCTCGAATCCAGTTCTGGGCACTTACCTGCGGTAGTTAGTGTTTCTAACCGGTTGTTATATGTGTCTTTAATTATATGCAATAGTACTACGAGGTCTTACTCCATCTGTTATGAGACCGAACATCGACATGACGGAAAGGCTGTGAAAAGCAATGGTAAAACATAAACAGTCAAACACAAAGTAAACATCATAACTACCACCCCCTCATTCAAACACTTGTAACACCCGATAAAGTTTATACAAAACATCTTCATTTTCATTGGCCATAAATAATAAAAGATATCTTGATATTTATATTATATTAATTCTGTTTGTTCTGTCATTTAAATATACAACCATCACAAATATAATACATTTTTGGAACGTACATAATTTACCGTCCTTGAAATTTATGTTAAATTGTTTACGTTGTAGTACACTTTAGCTTAGCAAAGTGCACATACCATCCGTGGAACTGTGTTGATATAGATATGATAATATTACTGGTGTGTATGTAAGGCTCAATCGAAACTGACAACATTCAGTCATCTTGATCCGTCTCGTATCTGGCACTCAGGATGCATTGAACCATTAAATGCTGTTCGATTAAGGTACCTATTGCAATGTTCAAATACAACTTGGTTTTGGCATTGCGAATTGAAGTTATAAACCTTTTGATTATAAAAAAATGTTTCAGTAAAACTGCTTATATCATGCCGAAAATAAGCTGTTCGACAGAGGTATGTGAAGGCTATTCGTGTTCAGATTGCTATTCATGTTCAAATAATGACATTAAAGCCATAATCAAGCTCAGAAACATTTTAAAATTGCGTAATTTAATGCCTGTGTGCATAATTAAAATGTGAAATTCCATCCACTGTGTGTAACCTCTATACATCTCGTTTGACTAGCCAGACAATATGCAAATTATTGCGATTTTGAGCTTTATTGTGCCTTTAGACATATCAAAGTTTAGTATCGTGGTCTATAAAGAAATGATTGCTGTATAATTTCAGTTGCTTATGATGATTTGAATCTGTGAGTCAAAATTTAAGCATTAATATGTCCCAGGTTGATAAAAATCTATCTTGTTAATTAAGAAATTAAAATTAATAGCAATATGCAAACCTTGCTGTTACGTTGATACTTATAACGGAATCCGTTCGTTTAATGTCTGCTGGGACCTGGATATCAACACTGAATTTAGGAAGTTCTAAAACACAGGAAGATGAAGTGATATTTCATAATATATGTCTAGTTTTCCAGTAATTAGAACATATTCGATTGTGCTCAGAGTCTGATAACATTAGGTACATTTAGAAATTATTTTTCTTTAACATATACTAATTAAAATTGTTTGGTGTTATCAAACATAAATACATTTCTAATTATGTTACATCCAAGAGAGACCTACAAAGAATAAATGCTACTACCTGACAGAAAGTTGTGACAAATTCGATCACTTTGGTAGCCCCTTTATATTCTTCTGTTTGTAATTCATATACTATTGACAACACTTATAATCCTGTGCAACTGATACAACAAATATACAAGTAGACCTATTGTCTTCCTTTAATGAATGAGATAACTTTTATCTGTAAATGCCGAATTACGACAGGTCGTAAAAATAAATATGTTTTTATCTAAATTCCTAATTAAATATGTAGTTTAAACTGCTAACATCACGTTAACATCGTTTTTAAATGGTTATTTTAAGTAAAACTAAAGCGGAATATAATGCCTGTTGTATAATACTTTTTTTTTACATAATCAGTCGCACAGGAGATAACTCCCGTGACTTTGATTACGCCAGTATTAAGTAAAACTAATTTAGTACAGCCATATCGTGACAAAAATGCAATTCTTGTTATTCTTGCGAAAAACACCAAATTTGGAATATATATATATGCGTCATAAAAAATAAGACCCCAGTTAAATTAGTCAAGACGGCTGCCGTGGCCGTGATTTCCAAACTGGTCGCCAAAACATGAAACGGAAATGTGTTTGTTTTTGTTTAAAGTTATATCATTGATGCTCGTAATTGCCACATCTTTATCATCATTGTTTAGTTTGTGTTTGTGATGATCAATGAAATTTAAAATTCTCTGATTTAAACTCATCCAGTTAAAGGCATTGAACGAATTCATTTTGGCATACTGTGATTCCTGTGATTTTATTAGGTATTTGATATAATCTAATCAACAACGCCACAGGGACCTGATAAGGACTAATTCACTATCTAGACTCAAGTCGATTCTTTTGATCTGGGCGAATAGACAGAGTAGTTGCCGGCTTTAAAACAAAATCATCATTACTAGTTCTGAAAAAGTTGGCTTATCCGTTCCTTAATATGTAATTCAGTATATGTTTTGTGTTCTCGTGTATGATTTAAACAAGATTTTTTTATTCTTTGAAATGGATTTGACAACAGGCAGAGCCTATTTAAGTCCTCTCTGGAAGGTACAAGAGTTATGAAACATGTTACAATCATTATACACAACAGTTTTACAATTTTCAATTTACATAACATAACATGGCACATTTTGCATAACTTATAACAAACCTAAGTATATATTGCATTCTGGTAAATTTCTAACAATACATCAGCGTGTATTGAAAATGTTCTCATTTTATTTTTTTAACATAATGGTTATTTTTTCTGAGGTGTGATTGATAAAAATGATTAAATTAGTTCAATTTCAAAAAATGAGAATGGAGAATATGAAAATACAAAACAAATAACGAATAGTCATTCAAACCTTTTGGTACACTTAATGTTACTTTGGACTATATTAATGTATATGCAAGATACCAGGTGTTTGTTCTCGTATTATGAAATTGTGCGTACAAGTTTGCTTCTGTATTTAGAGTATGCACATTCCGATTATATTTGATAAGTTTTCAAAGTGGAATATTATATTTGAAGAAAGCAATTTTACAGCAAGGCTTCAGGTTTCTAAAATCTCAACTTAAATTAGTTCATACACTTCCCGAATTACACAAAATTTAGCTGAACACTCGAAGTATAGGTTTGTCTATCATTGTTACAGCGGATTAATTTCATGAAATCCGCTGTTTTGTGGTTAGCTGGAAATGTATCGTCACCTAGAGTAACCGGTTACGTTCGTGCTTCGCCATCTAGCGGTATCCCAGTGTAAACATCCGGTAAAACAACGCGGTTAGCAGTAATCGAGAAATCTCGGCTATTTTTATTTTCCTAACCAGTCTACAGAATTATGTAACTAGCAGTAAGGAGTTTGGCCCTTTCTCCGATATTTCATTGACAGGCAGTTGGCCAATCGGATAACGCAAAGTGTACACACCCACATTACCTTTACCTTTCGGGATAAGGTTATTCACCGTATAACTCGAAGCCAGGCCTCAGATGGTGTAAAATTGCCTGTCATTCTGAAACAACTTTCCCACGCGATGTATATGGAAGTTGTATTACAAAGACGATTATTCTATCAGATAATGTGTTGATTAACGATGGTTAATTCATAAACAGCTTTTTCTAACAGTTATCGGCATTATTAAAATATATATTTTCATTGATTTAGTATCTACTTTTGCGAAAGTCAAATAGAATAACGTTCATTTTACTTTTGCGAAATTCAAATAGAGCTACGTCCCTTGAACATAAATAAACATTACTGGGGCTGAATTTTGACGTCGATATTTGTTGACAATTTCAACCGTGATAATAAAAAAATATATAGGCTAGTATTCTATATCCAATGCTACATATTTATATTAAGGATGTGGCTAGGTGATATAATCTCATCGAAAATCAATATAACCTGTTTTTTTGCACGATGCATAACTGTGAAAAACAATATTTTAATACTTATTTGTGATCAAATAATTCTTTCTTCGTAAGTTATACTCTCATATATTTACAAAAGTACTGCTGATATAATATATAATGTTCAAGATATCATCAAATAACATAATAATTTTCATGTGTTTGTTCCATTAAGGGAGGGGTTTAAAACTCAAGCAAGAACCAACACTATACAATATGTATTTTCTACTTTCGCAACAGTAGCGAACTAAAAGATCCATAATTGTCATATGTCTTCTGTCATGTCAGTAGGAAGCCCCTGATAAGACTATACCAACAACAAACACCCGGTTTCATTTCAGTATATTCAGCACATATGTCAACTTAAGTTTTTGCAAAACAAATCCGCTGTTCAGGACTTCTGTCCTTTGATTTTATGAATATCTTATGATAATGTGATTACTATTACTGGTTATGTATTCAACAGTGTCTGAATAATGTAAGGTCGCGCATTCTTCTTTAGAATAAATGCGATAATCGGAACCTTTAGATGCTGGAAATTATTCACGTAACGATGTTGAAGTCACATCTAAAACATCTATTTTTGCAAAATTGACCAACAAAACTTTAGATATTTTAACATAGGACTTCTACGAGCAAATGCTGCTTCTGAGGGAAAGATTCAAAGAGTCAAAACCATGCATTAACTTTTGAAATAAACAGTAAAATCAGACAATAACTTTGAGCTGAATATTGAAGTATTTTTGCTTAAATGTAATGACTCACTTTAATTTCAAAAGGAGTGTTTATCACTGTAAATGTTTGATATGTCTATGTAATTAAATCAGAAAACTGTTTTAGGATGTTTCTGTACCGAAATAGTTGCATGGCACTGCACTATTCATTTTGGCGGTGATGTAATTTCTGCGTTAAAACTGGCAGGTTGTTTTAAACTGTAATAACTGGCATAAAACGCCAGTGATTTGTATTAGTATCTAAAGTAAAACATGACACACTGTATAGTAAACAATCTTAAATGACAAGCAAATAAGCAGGCTGTAATATATTGCAAGTATCGAGATCGAGTCATCTAATCAAGTAACCACAGGGTCGGCAAACACCACTCGTCACTATTTGTTCAGCATAAGAAAGGTACTTGCAGCTTTTACTGGCAAGAAAAGAACACTACTTAGTATCTAAGGGCTCTAGTTATAATAGTTTTAGGTGGGCCAAACATCAATTTCACTCTGGTAGCAAATGTTTAAAACATTGCATCTACAGAAGCTGAGAGAAAACTGGAGTTTTAAGACACTTATGACGCAGGAACTGATATGACTTTTTGATGAAGCAAGCTGGCTACATAGGTGCAGCTTGACTGAAATTAATGTTATGCCAGTTTTAAGCGGGGGTGTGTATGCGGGGAACACTCCCCTGAAAAACGATTTAGCAAGACATTTATATTTTAACTAATATATAATATGCTGAATATGCATATCAAATATTAAAGTCAGATATCAGTAAGACACATGATCTAGCTGTCATAAGTAGATTATTTCAGTATGTTCCATGATAACTTTTTAATAAAAACTAAACTAATGTACTTAACGTTCTACTTTTTATACAAAACTTAATTAAACGTTATAGTATAAGTGTAATTCATATATTTTGAAGGCAATTTGGAAAATGATCACCATGGCTGGTATTTTTTCTATCAGCATATCTTGTGCATATATTTTCCTGCAAACTGCAGAATAAAACACATTCTTAAAATTAAAGTTAACGTATTTTGGTGGCTGTTTGAAAATGACTGCAATGTCAGCCATTTTTGCAAATTTTGCTCGCATTTATTTAAATTGTGTGAGATCACCAAATGCAGAGCTTTTGAATGAAAAACATTGCTTTAAATATGTTTTCATGTGATGTTATAAAGATGCATAATAAAGATAAAGAATAATACTGTTATAAAGAAAAGTAATGTATTGTTGTGGTTATTTTAAAAACGGCAGCCTTTGTTTGGATTTTATTTCAGTAGTTTGACATTACCAGATGCTGTACTTTTAAATGAAAACAACTTTGCTCTAGATATGTCTGCATGTGATATATTATGAAATCAATGGTCATCATGGCGGCCATCTTTGCTTATTTAGCTAGGGTCTTATTTTATTTCTATCTAGATACACATAAAGAGCAAGTATGCCTAAAATGGTGCTTTTCCCATACATAACACGATTTTTCCACAATATGCTGCACTATCTAACGAGTTACCAACAGTACAGCTATAACAGCACATTGTAAGATGTTATTTCGAGAATAATTCATTCATCAACTTTTAAGATTTTGATGTTAATTCATGCCACACTTTTCAGATTTAGTAGTACATTATATCAAATAATTTATTGATTATGATAATTTGTTTGTTTGTTTTGGAATTTAACGTCGCTTTAACAGTAGTTCAGTCATATCGCGACGTCTAGCTCATTACAGATGGAGGAAGACCTCGGGGGACCACTGTACACTATTTCAGGCACATAGTGCTCCGGGTAGAACCACCGACCTACCGCAAGCCAGCTGGAAGGCTTCCTC
>JAULCC010078521.1:0-14556 GCA_032358795.1 Nuttallia obscurata | reverse complement strand
GGCTAAAAGAATCACGTGTCCCTTCAACGCGCCAAATATGGAAGGAGTTTCCCCAACGATGTAAACAACCTTGGCGCAAAGGTGTTTGGCACGTAATGTCCCAAATATACTCTAATATTATCAAAACATCATTATATAACATTAAAGCCAGTGCCTGCAAAAAGAAAATATATTAACATAATGTCATCATATTTTTGCAGGCATAAGTTTTAATGTTATATTATGATTATTTTGTTTTTATTGTGGTATGCTTGGGGTCAGATTACACGCCGAACACTTGTGGACATGAAAGGCATTAATCAGCTCGAATGTAAGCTGGCTGTGTCGCAAGTGAACTAGATTTCGCCCAGCGACGACTTCATATAAACACGCGGCATTTCTCATCTGAAAAGATGTGTAAATTACACCAAGCATCTTAACAGCATAACAATTCGCTCGAAAAAACAGTGTGCACATTCGTCATTCGGTCTTTTGTTTACCGTGTCTTACTTGCCGAGTTAACAGGCAAGGATCACCAATATGTAAGGTGTAATCTGATTGGATTTAACTTGAGGTGTGTCTGTATTGGATTCCCTGTGCTATAAATAGCTTAATAGCGAGTTTGGTTGCTCATTCAGGCAGTGGTTAAATATTGAAAGAATAGAAATAGTTAAACACTGCGTGGAGTGTAAACTGACTATATGATAACTAATATAGAATTTAGTGTTTTTCTTTAAAGTTTTTTAGAGTGTTAGTTAGATATTACGTGTAGTCACAATGACTTGAAGTTACATAAATATCATACAGAAGGCGAATATTGAATATGTGACGATATTTCTAACATTTGCCTAACTGTTTGTTTACAGATAATCATTTTGTAGTAGTTTAAGGTAATAAAAACACTATTGTATAAATTATTAAAATTCGAGAAATTTTGATATCTGATACAAATTATAACCAGCCTCATGATACATGCAAAGAGAGCACAAATTACTGTATCTTAGGCCAAATAAATCTATTTTTGACAAAATCAAAGCTTACAAAAGAACCTTAGTTCATAACATCACCTAGCGACCTATACTTATAATCTATACCACCATTTCACGAGTTTAAGAAAGAATGTTTCATAATTTTAGTTTAAACATATTTTAATTCATATTTCATAATGCATAATGAAAAAGGGTTGGGCCACAAGTTCTACCAACATTAGTTACGGACCACCCCTAAGTTTCAGGCTTCACGACGTAATGGTGTTAATTCACAGACTTGCATATTGGTTAAATCATTCATATATTGTGTTAATGAGTGTGATGTCTCGTTTTAATCTAAACTTTAATAAACCTTTCTTGATTGAAATATTGCTCAGCTTGGCACAAGCCTGATTTATAGTTTCCGCATGGTTCGCTTGTGTCACACAAGAAAAACCATGCAGTGTAAAAGAACGTTTCAGAAACATGGTTTCACTTGAACATTTAACAAATGATATGTACCAAAATATGGAATGTTTTGTATATTTTTAACGGCTTGACAGTTACTTAGATTTTGTGTGCAGACTACAAAACAGGGCATACCAATTTTTCACCAAGCTAAATTTTTTATGTATAAACGTTTGTAATTCTAGTCACTACATACGTAATTATGTAAAACTAATTTCTGTCACAATATCATTGATACTTTTCCCTCTTGAAATGACTACAGTAAACTTTCTCAATTACTTTATAGTGAAACAATTACTGAGATGTATTGTTTGTGCGCCATATCTCGATCAGAATTAGTTTTTTTCATAGCGTTTAGCTTATTTTGACATTTTACCCCACTGTTGACCTTTCGTCTTAAATTAAATATCATTTGAATTAAGAGAATGTGTTATGAAAAATTTGTGACACAGGTAATTATTATGGAGGATCAATAATGTTTAATAAATTAATAGTTACTTAAATAAACTATTACTTTGGTGGCCATCTTGACGGCCATTTTGATTCTCGGATCGCCACATTTATGCCGTTGGTTTAAGACACTACACACCCTGACGAACATCTTGGTATATGGCATTGCTTGATGCAATGCCTGTCCTGGTTCAACTTTTTTTCACCCTCTTGTCACCCTTCCAGTCTGTGTATGATGTTGCAAGAGTAAACTTAATATTTTAAACAGCAAAGACATATATGTTTGTAACTTATATACTTAAGACAAACGGCAGTTAAAAAATATTTATCGTACTTCCATGTAACATTTTCTTAAACCAAGTATGTTTCTGCATCAAAAAAGTTAAGCTCACATATTATCTTACTGGTATTTCACTCTCCTTATGACTATACGTTTTGAAATGGGTAAAGCGATTCCATATATCAAACTTGACTTGCAACACAAATGTCAGTAAGCATCTTTCTCGCGTCTATACAAGGTCGCTGCTAACTTTTCCCGGGCTCATTTGAACAGAAGTTACCCTTAAATTACAGCATTCCATTAAAACTCACATTTAACTCTCCGATATTTGCTTATGCATTCACATTTTTCATGCTTGATCTTATTTTAACCACTTCCTAAATCAGCTTTATACATTATTACAGTCGTGCTGCTTATGTGACAAATCTGCTGCGCATATCGACGATATTCTGGATAGAAGTCTCTTTGCCGACAGACATCCTCTTACGAACGACATGCTATTATTGCTGCTCAATCATATTTACGACATGTAACAAAACACGCTTATGTCTTTTGTACGCCCCGTTCAACAGGTTTTATAATATTTATAATATATATAATTTAAACCATTTATTAGATATGAATACTTTTCTCAGATCTTTCAGAAAATAAGCTGTGACATTTTAGATAAGTTTGGATGAAATCGAATTACAAATTATACGTGTAACGGGATAGAATCATGAGGTCGAAGACTTTTGAAAGGCATCAGTCAGTAAGAATTTATAAATTTATTCTATGACTACATAGCATTATCATTATTAAAAGTATCCATATTTTGCAAGCAATTTCACTGCTTAGCCGTGGACAAACTATACTCGGCGTCATTAAAACGTTTCCCCTTATATCTACCACTGTACTTTTAAACTATATTACATATCGGTACAAATGTTTAATAGTGTGTACACTTGGGTATTGTCTAATGTGATAGGTAATGTTTAGGAAAGATTTCACACACTATTGTCTGAAATATATGAAGGTGACGCAAAAAACCAAAAGTCACATACCTTGGTAGTGGGTATAACTTTCCTGTACATTGAGGACAGAGTGACATACGCGTCGCATACATTGTATCAGAAGCTGAATTCTCTACCGGGAGATGGCTCCCTACTCCTCCATATGTGTCTGTACCAGCTGCGGACGGTTACCGACATTACGTCTGCCGTCGTAAACTCTACATTAAAGCTTGTCCCAAATCAGATATGGGGTACAGATGGGATGGAGTAGACTAAGGTATTGTACCGGCATAGTTCTTTCACAGGAAACCCTGTGTGACCCTTGAAGATCGAGGCCGAGCATTGTCTTGCTAGATTAAGTTAACTTCATTGTGATTCTGATAGAACGGACATGCCTTAGCACATTATACGCGTAGCGCAGGGCAATAGGTGCCACATCCACAACGACGACAAGTGTTCTATAACTCCACTAGATGCCTCCTCTACAAATTTTACATCCTCATTCAGAGTGCATGCCTGTCGAAACAATCTGCATAGCGTTATCTACGACGTCTCTACACCTTCTTCCGTCCGCTATACATATCGAGGCAAAATCTCGACACATCAGTGTATAAAAGCTATTGCCTTTGTTTTTGTGTCTATCTTTGATGTAGGACGCACTAATGTATACGGTATTGGCTCCGTTGTTGCGGTAAAACGTTACCCCGAGAAGCGTAACGTGCCCGCAAATAGAGTTGCTTAAAGCGTAGTGTTGATATACTTATCCGACTATCTCTTACCCGAGTGGTTTATTTTGCAGCCATCTTGCCTGAATCTGTCGCAGAGATAGATAAGGGTAATGGGGCGGTATGTATGTATCGACGCCACCGTCTAACGGCTTAGACACAGCCTATCGCTCAAATACCTCAGTGTGACCATCTCTTCTGACCAGGTTCATGATTGTCTGGTCAGAACGATGTGCAATTTCAGGAAATGAAAGTCCGACGTCAAATATGCCGATGGACTGATGACGTTCAGAGTCCACTAAAGGCGGCATTCTTCGCCAAAGAATCTGGATTTGAACATTTGTCTCTTAGCATGCTCATTCAGGTTCAAGTGAAACGAATGTTTTGTACTTGTCGACTTTACTAAAGAAATCATTTTGCACGTGCAGCCAGTGACTAAAACGAAGTTCATCAAATTTGACAAATCTTTTCACTAGTGTTTTAACATCATCCTTTTATGATTCTAACACAGTGCTAAACATTTAGTTTAATATTTTAGTCACTAGAGTGGTAATTATTCATTAAAGTCGAGTATATGTTTGTTTGCGCTTTATACCAGGTAATCGTGTATACGTTTTAAACAACTGCAATAAGGTTCTGTACCATTTTAACATAAAAAAGGGTTAAACAAACAGATGACATTTAGCGGCGTTATGCTTTTGCAGTTGAAATGTCCTGCTTTTTTATATGGTAAGATTTTGTAATTTAATCCTTTCAATCGTCAAACTTTAAGCTTTCCTAGTTCACTTGTGTTACCCCAAGTGATAACAACCTTAATTGAATCAAACTGGCGCATGCCCTAATCGATACCTTGGTTGAGATATAAACCTGCGTTTTTTGCGGTAAATGCAAATGCAATTATTCTATCAAATAGACATTTTAGAGTCCACCTTGTTCTAGTGCGTAATCCAAAATAGTTATGTTAATCGATGTTTATTGTTTGTTTATTTCATTTGGTTCCTTTCAGCCACCTAGGGCTAATGGGCCTTCCAGGGAGAGGAAGGGGATGCAGTTAAACCTTCTGTAGAACTCTATGGCTCTTTAAAATGCCAAGAACATAGCACTGATACATTGAGGCTGGCCGGTCACTTTATCATGACACCTACAAAACAGTCGTTATACTAACCCTAAATCCGGAGCGCCAAAGAGGGACATTAATATGCTCTAGTTTGAACCGGCCGGGGATCGAATCCGCGGTCTCCCGCAACGGAAGTGGACCCTCTACCATCTGAGCTAACGGTTGGTCCTATGTCAATCGACAAGATTTACCAAGGTCAATTTAAACTAACGATTGCGAGAATGCACACTTTACATTAAAGAAAATGATGTGAAAAGAAAGTCAGGAACGATTTCCTGGCTCTGATCACATAGCGTGAGCGGAATGATGCTATTTATCACGTATTCAGTATTGTTTTCTTGCAATAATATCAAATGCAATAATTCTATTAAATATACAATTAAAGCAACTGTAAAATTGCTAATTTATTCAAACACAGGGTAACACTTTCGAACAAGTTTATATTTTTTTAGAGGCACGGAAACTTTATTAAGCCGAGGTCAGAACTTAATTCAAACAATCGTTGTGCAAAATTACAAGCATGCATAAACAGCGGGGATTTACAACTATGAGGTGGTAAATCTTAATGTTTTTGGTTTTGAAAGTTTTCTGACCTTAATTGAATGCAATTAAGATGCTGAATTGAATCGAAGATACAATAAAAACAGTAAATTTCCCCTTCATCAATCCTTGATTAAAAAAATAAGGTTTAAGCCCAAAACCGAAGTGTTTAATTTCAGTTTTATATATTTAGTATTAATCACGCCATGAAAAACTATACAAAACTGTTACACATCGTTTGTTTTGTGAAGGAATGGTATACATAATAGAAATGTACATCTAGCAGTGTTTTCCTCTTTGTCTGATAGAGCAATACATCGAAAAATTACTTTGCATGTATTCAGTCGTCACTTGGTAGATTGGCAAGACTTTCATTTACAAATAAAAACTAGGGATTAAACTCAACTCTTCAGCTTTTAAATAAATAAACCTTAATCACAGGGGTCATATTATGCAGAAGTAACAAAAGTTTTTTTTATGGATAGTGTTACATAAATGTGTCCAACTTTATGATAAGGGCTTACTATCATTGACGAACTAGTAACTTATTATCATATATTAGCAAAATGGACTTTTGTGGCATTTTACCTGCTGCAGAAGCGATTTGTTTTATTTCGTAAGCCCCCTCTACTGTAAAGTAAATTTGGATCGAACTGTTTGTCTGAAATTAGATTTCAATGCGTTTTGCAAAAATCTAATTGTAATAAATCAAGATATTTTCGAAGTATAAGTATATATGAAAATAAACATTTTACAAACCTTTTATAGACTTTTCTTGCTCAATGTTAAACTCAAAAATTGTCGGAGAGGGCAATATTGAAGAACTGCATTTTTGAAAGAGAGTAGACAGAGACGGGGAATAGGTAGACAGATGAACATAGAGATGAGTAGTAAAATTTAGGAGGAAACAGAGACAAAATATAGTCAAATATCTAATTTGACTCATTCGAGACAATTATGATTAATTAACTGAAGGTCTATGCTAAGTTGACCCATTTAAGTCTTCTTTTGTTTACTGTTTTACAAATGTTTGATACGATATTGATTATTTATAGAACTATGTATAATGTTTGTTTTAATGATCATTATTATATAAATATTCATGTGATATTTTGTAAATCATCCATCATTTGAGTCAAATAATGTAAAGGCTTATGGAATCTGATTCTTCTAGAATCATGTTTGTCAATGTCAGTTATATTGAAAACCAGGTTCTAAATATCAAACAGAAAACTGTACAAGTAATACTATACAATAATGAACAATTTGTAATATTTCAAATTAAGATTAGACATAATCAAAGTTATTCCGATAGTAATGTTTGAAAAAATAATGTATTTCTTTTCGAAATTTGAGCCTTTATACTGATGTCAAACAAATATCACAGTGAAAGATAAGTGGCATTTTATGACAGTAAACTCTTTATCATTTATCTAAAATGACAATCCACAACTTGTTCATACGCATTAAAACTATCCTGTTGCAGGGGACATTTCGGTCTTCGTGCCGACATGGTTTCTGGTTAACCATCAGTTAAACTCAATCAGTTGCATTTAACAATAAAAACAGTTATGATGTATTTCAATATTTGCATGATTTATTTTACTCTGGACAAAGCATAACTTTAACGCAAATTATATGGACGCATATGTTTAAGGATAAACAAGAAACGTATTGAACATAACATTTCGAGTAAATATATGCATATCATACTGTAGAACCAATATCTTTTACCAAAACTCACACAGTTGTTACAGTATTTGAACTTTAGTAAATCTTGTGTTACGTTGACTGTTTTATATTGTTGGTGTTAGTGCTGATATGAAGGCACATTTTCCTCTGTCTAATTATTTGTCATTAGGGTAGCATATACATCTAAGTATTCACATCGATATGTTTACCCGTCTTATCAAGTCTAATTTGATGTTAAAAGAAATGTATTCAAACTGGAAATGTGTCCACAGGACACAGATGCCCCAACTAGCGCAGTTACATACGATAAAAACTTAAACTTCCATATTTCACAACATAATGGTCCATAACTCCGTCAATATTAAGTGGGGTTGGATCAAATTAACTGCACAATTTTATTTTTCTGATAAATACATTCCTAAGGTGTTATTATTCTAGCACTTATGGTTTGAAAGTTACATGCGACACAAATTAAAAGATTCATATTTTCCGACATCAAATCCAATAACTTCGTAAATGCTCATTGCGATTTGATTCCATTGTTCCCAACATCAAGGCCCGTAACAGCGTCAATGTTAAGTGTTGTTGTGTAACAATACCCCGGTGCGCAAGTTCACACCACGACCGAAGTTTCAAGCAGGTAGTCCAAATGCTTTTAGACTTATGAGTGCCACAAAACTTTCGGGACGGATGTTCCGACGAATGTATGAACGAACTATAGGACAAAGGCAGATATATATTCCCACGTCTTCTTTTAGTAGTGTGGGCATAAGAATTAAAGATAGGAAAAAAAGATTCATAACACTAACCCCTTTTAAGCCAATTGCAACGATATTCACAACGGTAAATAATCAATATGTCCAAAGTGAATATGTTAACACCAGACACCTGCTTTCATACAGAAATTACACATTTGGGGTAGCCATTAGGACAATACGACCTTGGACCCGTCTCGTACAATTTAGTAAGCATAATTTGCAAACAGGCGTTAGTTTTATGAAAACCATAGTTTTTACGACACCAAAAAAAGGTATGACATAACACGACCCTTTTTTGGTTATGAAAGACACCCATCTAATATGTTAAACTTAACATAACACTTAACAATAAATTATAAGCTTGCAAGATTAACCCGTGTTTTACTAACAAGCATTTCTGTCTTTTTTGAGACTGCTCCCTGATAACTTACCTCCTCCGCATGTCCACACGTCTAGCAAACAAGTTAACAAAAAGTAACTTCAGGCCTAAGGTACACATGATAATTAATAGTTTTAGACTACTGATGTGTAAGCTGAATTACAGATGACCTTATTAGAAATCAACTGTGTGAATTTTAACATTTACATATTAGATATATTCGCCTTATATTTTTACTTATTACATTAATTATCTATAGTGTTAGTTTTGATACGAATAAGATATGTTTAATGAAAGCTCCAATTGGCAAGACTATGTCGATTCTAGTTTATCAGCTTTAAATATTCAATAAGTTCAGAACCTTTTGCTGAGACAAAACGAATGTAGCAATTTTAACACAATTTTATTTATATGGTTAATTGCTATTAATATCGGTGGAGGTGGTGGTGTTGATGTGTTTGTGCGTGTGGGGGGAGGGATTCCATAAAAATGCATAATATTGTGAATAACAATCCTTATCATGTATGCTTGTTACCAACGGAAAAAACAATATTGACACAAGGAGACTTTCAATGGCATGGTTGAGTATTTTTCTTCCGTAATGGTTGGTACTTAAATCTGTTTTGGACTTCGGGTTAAAGTGATTGTGCATAACAAGGCGGGTTGAGGTCAGCTATAGTTTAATTAGTGTTGGCAATAACAGCGAATATATTGCGAACTGTGTGTTCTTTGACAAAAACCATTTAGCAATCAATATGCAGCGACTGAGAAATACGGAAGCATCAATCAGCACTAGGTTTCAAATGACCCCCTATTGTCTCTAAATGACACTCCGATATCTACTATTAGACATAAATGCAGCGTATCACAGGGGAAATGTGTAGTTGTAGCACGTCTCCGGTTTAAATTGTTTATGATTTCTAAAAGCTACTCACGCATTTCTATTTTAGCAAAGTACCAGCAGCTTTTAAAAATGGTGCGAAAATATTTTTCTTACGCAAAAGGCACTGCGAGTGCAAAATAACTTATAAAATGAGTTGTGATATGAAAAACATACATTTCTCATTGCTTTACACTTGAAGTATATCTGCTTGCTGACAAACTGAAATTGCAAATTTTTCTATTAATTAGACGTTGTTGCATATCCACTGAACATAGATTGTTGCCCATTAGAATAGGATATGCGACAACCACATGTAAAGTTTGATACACCATCTTTAGATATCAAATTAAAGCTGTAATTGCCATATTGTATTTCGTGAGTTTAGAATATTGATTCTAAGTAATCAGAAAAATAGTAATTTGCTTTAACTTTAATGATCGCATGATCATGATTTTTAATCATCATATCATACGGTTTTAAGACACAATTAAATAACGTAATGAATTTTCCCTGGCTAGGTCTAATAGCTGGAGCCACACCACACAGAACCTATTCGAAATCGGTTATTTCATGTCGACCAATGTAATACTATTGCGATTACAGGCTTTCACGCACAGGCGTACTTTGACGTTAACAGATATGCTTTTCTTGTTGGCCATTGATTGAATTGGCTATTCGTGTACTAGCGATTACGCTCTAAATGTGTGTGACAAAGCAGCTGTCAATAAGCTCAATGTGCACTTTTCATCATAATTTACATCAGCTGTTTAATAACAATTTAATGAAAAACAGCACAGCAGCAATATTGAAAACAAAAAGCAAACAGCTACGCGGAACTTGTACATTAACTCGAAATATCTTCTTTAAAGCTAACGATATGTGTTAAGTTTTCAATAATATGACGCGGACATATGTAATGCCTTAGTCATGTTATCTACTTGTTGACCAGCCTTATGTGGACCTGGAACATGCAAATGTAGCACAATAGCTTGAACCACTGCTTAACCCTGGCATACTCCTAAGAGGCGACTAACAGTGTTTGAGCATGAATCGGAATGTCTGCATCTCTGTTGTCTCTAGCATTGTTGGATCCATACCCCATATTTTTTATCTCGATGTAAATGAGATATGGATCCAACAAGTGTTTTCCTGTATAGAGCCATATAACCTTTACAGTGTTGCGGTGCCATATAACCCAACTCAAAAACTCAAAACTTATTGGCTAAAATAATGACAGTAATGAAAACAAAGTAAATTAATTCAAGACACAAATTCTACACAATTGACTAACCAGCAACATATCACATCACCTACTGTTCCATTTATACGAAATGCGAATTGCTTCATTCTACACACTTCAAAATAATAACACTTTCAATTAAACATTTTATTATGCATGTTAGAAACTTAAGTGTTCATTTTTTGTTGTGCAATGGTCATTTTTTGTTTAAACATAAGAACACAACATCATTTCAGTTTTGTTTGTTGTGTTGTTTTACTGTTACATTAATACGAAATGCGAATTGGTGCTGTTAACCATAGTATTAGGTGTAGACACACAATGAACTGCTTGTGCAGTCTTGTATATCAATAATGTTACAGTAATTCAGGTAAACTGTATTTATGTTACTAGACTCGAGCGTATTTGCACGCAATTTATAAACATAGTTACTAAGTGATATTTACATAAGGTCAAGACATTAATACTATTCAAATTCGTCAATCAAAACAAAGCTCTATAGACATATGTCACTATAGTCGTTGTTTTATTGGTGTATCAAATATTTTTCATTATATAGAAGATGATTTCCATATGGCTTTTGCACTAGTTAGTCCTTCGTATAATCATCAAACCGATGGGTTTTCGATTATTTATATACTATATATATATATCTAAGCCTCGGTAATACATGTATATTGCTTCAATGATGGTTTTAAGAAAGCATAATTTTACTTTGATTTATGCTGCATATAATGATAACACTTTCAACTAAACATTATTCTAATATACATATGAGAAACTTCGGTGTTCATCTTTTGTTGCGCAATGAGCATCTTTTGTTTAAACATTATAAAAAGTGCATTGCATTTTTGTTTTGGAATTTTTCACATTCGCATCGTGAAATAAAGACAAAATGATTGTATTGCTCTGCATTCTTTCATTGTGCTAATTGGTATTCTACTAACATATTGTGGAATTTACAAGAGAATCTACAAGTTCTAAATAAAATGTCAAAGGAAATGCAGCTTCAATAAATCAGCTGGTATGTCACTGTATTGTCAGTCACAAACCTACTAAAATACACAGAGAACAATCTAACTTAAATAGAAGCCGCAATTATCAGACATAAGCCGCGCATTATGAATTAGTTGCCTGTAGGAGGAAAACCTTTTAACTGAAGGCGTTTATATCCTGTTTTCGTTCTTTTCTGTTTTTGACTGCGTTCAAATCATTGCCTTGTTTATCAACCACCGGAAACCTCAGTAACTTCAAGCATTATTCACAGTAAATGATCCAGTTTTGTCACGTTACCTAGCCATAATTGCACCGCATAATAGGTCACCGACTTCTAATTTAATGTTTGGTTACAGGAGTCAACAGAAATGTGTCAGCACTATTATCGTATATATACCTCTAAATCGCAACAACATTCTGTTTGAATAATTGTCATCAAACAATGGATAATCTATATAATTTGTTGAAATATATCCGTACTACAAAACCAGTATAACTTCCATATTTAATTTGCATCCTTTGCTCTGGTGACCTTGTGCCAATACAGTGGTAAGGTTTTAAATATGTTGTTCTTTGCATTTATTTGATTATAAAACATTAATGGAATATGTGCATAGATTAGACCCCACCCCTTAAAAAAGAATATCCATATATCTATCTACAGCACTTACACTTTCAAATCTTCTTATTTCAGGGATAAATATGCTTGACAAACAGATAAACATTAACATATATGAAACGCGCATTATCTAGCAGCTAGAAGCAAGTGAATGGTAAATGTGCCTGGCAGAAATGTGAGAGGACTGGCTTGAATACCTACATGCTCGTGAAGATATATTGATGAAACACTAGACAACAAAGCAACTTCAAAGAGTTTTTAACTCTACGCACGTTATAAAACAAGCCGTTGATTATTTTTATTTTCTGAAGCTACATGTATTCTGAAAAATGTCGTAAACACAAACGCATGATGTGTAACACTTTGTGCCCTGACACTTTATCAAGGTCATGATTAACAATGAAAATGATGGTCTTAAATTGGTTGAAAAATACCTAAACACATACCATCTGTATTTCATAATGCATTGTTGCCGTCTTATTTGAAGACAATTCAGTGTCTGTCAGTTGCGCTCTTAACTTTAGACAGCCCTGATAAATATTGAAACTGGCTTTTATCTGATCATCGATTGTCTGGGTTTTTTATATCTGAAATATCAGTCTGTCGGCATTCTCACTACAATTTAATCGTGTTTTTCTTTTTTAACTTAATTGTTTTTATTATACCCAATAAAACACGTTTGAACGTAGTAATGCGGTCTCTCAACATCCATTGCAAGATGACTATTTTCAAGTTCAACAAGTTCTTTCTCGATATGTATCTAGTATGTGTATCTCGAATCAAATGTATCGACATCTATTGGGACAGTTATTAATTCCCGGTAGTCTTAATCATAGTCATGCGTGTATTACAATATCCTATTTGTAAATACGTGTAGCATGTTTCAATTGACGACAACATATCCTCTGATCAGTGCACTCTTTAACTTTTGAATTATCTGATCATCTGTCGTCTGTTTACTTGATATATGAAAGTGTATTCTGTCAGCATTCCATCCATAATTGACTTTGTGTTATTTAATGTCCATTGGTAGTTTATGTAAATATGCCATAAACTACGGTTTGCAGTAAGCTAATCGAACATTTTTACGTTTGTTTTGAGTAAGTGCGTCAGGATTTATTTTACGGTAAACAAGTTCTCCATCGACCTCAATATCTGTATATCTAAATGCTTCCTTTATCAACATGTGTTTCAAACATATCGCTTCCCCTCATAACATCATCCAAGTTGTTTTTCTTTAATGGTTTATTTCGGTTGAATTCCAGAAGAAAAATGATTTGGAGTACTTACTATCTGTAATTTTGTGTTGTTTCAATTTCTTTTCCTATTTGACAATAGATATGCAGGGAATTACAATCCAAGTATTTGCATAAAATAAAGTTAAATATTGAATCTTTATGTGATAATCGGTTGATTTTTTTGGTTCTGAAGTTTAACGTCGCTTTAATAGTATTTCAGTCATATTGAGACGTCCAGCTCATTACAGATGTAATGAGCAGGACGTCGCGATATGACTGAGATACTGTTAAAGCGACGTTAAATTCCAAAACAAACAAAAACAAACAAAATCATTACAGATGGAAGAAGATCCGGAAGGAGCTCAGTACGCTATTTTAGGCACAGTACGTTCCCGGGTAGAACCACAGACCTACAGGAAGCCAGCTGGAAGGCTTCCTTCCTTGAAAAATACAAAGTGCCCAGACCAGGAATCAAACCCACAGCGATGAGGGGCTCAGAAATTGCAAGTCAATGATTTTAAACACTCGGCCACGGAGGCCCCCTGAATCTTTTGTACTTTATATATACAATTAAAATCAGTTGCAAATTCGCCATAAGTAATGACATAAGAATAATTGCACAATCGAATTTGACAAACTAATAACTACAGTTTTGAATAATTCTTTAGAAATCAGGGAATTAATAAGGGTACATGCATTGAAAAACTCAAATGCATTTTTCATCACATTACTAGGTGTTATAGAGTCAGCATAAAATAATGTTATCTATGGAGAAACTGGAAAAATGAATTATCAACCTTACGATTTTACTCAACTATTAAATATTGGTTAAAGATATGACAATCTGAGAATACGAAATGCATAAGAGTTATATATGATACATTGAAAAAAAAAGATTTACATTTAAGACCAAACAAAGTAAACTGGGCATCAGAAGTGAAATAATTACTATCATACATATTTAGTTTATCAGATGTTTTGTTAGCAGAAGGCGTAGATGATGTTAAGATTTTTCAAATTTGCCTCAAGCAAAGGATGCATGCCACGTTTATCCAAACATCGAGCTCAGAATTAAATGATTCATGAAGGGCATTATTTTACAGTACAATAACCTACTTTTGATTCAAACCATACCTGGACATTATAACGACATTATAACGAAATCAGACTTCAGATTTTTCAGATTTACATTGAATTACAACTAAACAAACATACAAACAAATATATTGACA
>JAULCC010078410.1:1889-14556 GCA_032358795.1 Nuttallia obscurata | reverse complement strand
ATTTTTTTTTCTGGAGTTATCTCCCTTTTTGGACTTAGATTATTAAATAAATGGACAATATCTTAAGTGGTGGCTGACGCATGCCAACCAAATTTTATGATTGGCTTTCTTATCATACGGGATTTCGGGTCCAGTTTGATTATTTTTTCTGGAGTTATGCCCCTTTTAGGACTTAGATTATTGAATAAATATAGTTTCAAATGATAACTTTAGTTGTCAATTTACCAGTGATGGGCGTATTTTGTGCGACCACGGCACTCTTGTCAGTTATGTAAAAAGGAGCCATACATATTTATATTTTAGGTAACAATTAGATAATATTTAAGAAAAAATTATTTCAGCAGACGACATTTAAAAATTTGGTGTCGAAAGGGTTAAAGGTCAATGAATTGCATTTCATATGAAAGATGGCCTGATTTCAAGTAGTATTTTGTTTCTTCTGGATAATAATAATAATAATGGAAGTAATTTATCAAATAATAATGATGATAGTATTTTTTTAATAATAATGATAATAATAATAAAACTATACCAGAAATACTGATTATTATAATGTTAATAATAGTAATAAAAATAATTTTGCATAATTATAATAAATATGATAATAACTAAAACAATGATAGTTTTAATAAAAATAAGTAATATAATAACCTGAATGACTTTAATGGATATATTTGGCGCAAGACCAATTTTCAATATGGTCCACATGAGCGTGAATATTTACACTAAGTGGCAATTTGAAAAAACTGACATATATCTATGATTAAAAACAAAATGACATACAAAAAAGCACATACCGCCCGGTTAGCTCAAGTGGTAGAGCGTCCGCTTTCGGTGGGGGAGGCCGCGGGTTCGATCCGTGGCCGGGTCATACCAAAGACTTTAAAAAAATGGTAGTAATGGCTGCCCTCCTTTACGCTCAGGATTTAGGGTTAGCATTACAACTGGTTTGTCGGTGTCAGGATAAAGCGACTGGCCGGGGTTCAGACCCTACGTGTATCGGTGCTATACACTGGGCACGTTAAAGAACCATAGTTCTCTACAGAAGAGTTCTATGTATCCGCTTCCCTCTCTCTGGGACGTCTATTAGCCCTAGCTGGCAGAAAGTGACGTTAATCAAACAAACAAACAAACAAAACAAAAAAGCACATGCAGATTATTTACAGTGGCATAGAATACAGTTTTACTGGTCATTCTAGCCTCACACCATTCTGATGTAGAGTTACATACATGTAAATATCAATTAGATACAGTTTCATCAATTCCTTATAAAGTCAATAATGCACAAATAGTGCTACCACCACAAAGCAATTCTTAGAACTGTCATGGTCAATGTGTACTAGCAACCGACAGGTAAACAAACCCAAATATCGTCATCAGGGCAACGATTGACATCAGTGTTGAAAAAACAATTGTCCACATTATCAGGCAATGTTTGATGAACCTTCTGTAGTTACATGTACTTTGATTTACACCCAGTCATAAATGACTTTGCCTAAATTGTTACGATTGCTGAGATGAAAAACAATTTTCTGATTAAAGTTATCATCATCATCTTTATACTCCTCTTTATCTTCTTTATTATCTTCCAAATCTTTATGGTAATCATTATCTACACCATCTTCATCATCATCTATCATTTTATCCTTTTTATCATTATTATAATCAATGTTATCTACACCATCTTCATCATCATCTATCATTTTCTCATTTTATCATTATCATAATCAATGTTATCTACACCATCTTCATCATCATCTATCATTTTATCATTATTATCATTGTGATCATTATTATCATTGTGATCATTATTATCATTGTGATCATTATTATCATTATCACAATTATCATTTTATCACTATTATCATTATCATAATTATAACTGTGATCATTCTTATCATTATCCTCATTATTATCATCGTTATCATTATTATTATTACCATGAATGTCATTGTGTTTCAGGGTTTACAAGTTGGAGACAAGATTTTGGAAGTAAATGGACACACATTTGACAATATCACCCACACAGAGGCAGTGCTTATCATGAGAAATGCCTGGAACATAATAATTATAGTGGAGCGACCAAACACTAAAAAAGGAACAGGTAATAAATTCAACAAACTCCCCTTTTAAAAAATAAATACAAGAAATAGAATATAAAATCAACAAAAACAAACAACCCTGAATAAACAGAACAAAAAACAACAACAGCACAACAGAAACAAAGAAACAACATCAAAAAGAAATAAGACAGGACAGATTTGAAATTAAATGGATGCCAGAATAAGAGTCAAGCTGAGCCTATAGTGTAAACCCAGTGTCCCACACTAGAAATCTATAAGGTATCCTCAGAGTCATCATAATGTTTGACACTTAAAAGCAATTGCATCATTATACAAATTTTAATTCTTCACATAACTCAATTAATATGGTCCATTTTTTTTCCATTTGAAAAATACAAACTCTTTTTGGACCATTTCCCTTTACCAAATACTATTCCCATAACATGTTAAAAAACACAGATTTCTTCCCTTTAAGTATAATCCTTGTAAATAAATTTTACAACTTTTATAAACCCATGTGAGTGTAAATAAAAGGACAGATTTTACACTGTTTGCATTCCCAGCATATATTAAAGTCAAATAAAAGACAATATGTCAGAAATTAGGAATTTAGCAAACAAATATTTGCAAATTTTGTGCAAAAGGGTTAAGGCTTTTTGGATGTAAAAATGTGTATATTATATACAAAAGCCTTTCTATACTAACATTTTATTGTATTTTTCAAACATTACAAGATCTTTTATATTTTTTATTTCAATTTGTTGAATTGGTAACTGAAATGATGTTGTTATTGTTAATTTTAGTTTGTTTTGTTGTGTTTTTTTGTGTGTTTTTAGCTCACCTGAGCACGAAGTGCTCAAGGGTGAGCTATTGTGTTAGGGGACTGTCCGTTGTCATCCGTCGTCAGTCCTCTGTCGTCCGTCCCTCAACAATTCCTTCAAACATCTTCTCCTCTGAAACTGCTTGGCCAATTTTAACAAAATTTCCCTTGAATGTTCCTTAGTTGGTCCTCTTTCAAATTCCTTCAAAAAATTTAGTTCCATGCAGAACTCTGGTTGCCATGGCAACCGAAAGGAAAATCTTTGAAACTCTTCTTCTCAGAAACCCCATGGCCAATTTCAATCTTATTTCACAGAAATGATACTTATATGGATCTTTATCAAATTTCTTCAAGTCTTGTTGATAAGCAAAAAAACATGGCCGCCAGGGGGCGGGGCTTATTTTCACTATAGGACTATATGGAAAACTTTTTAATTTTTGCTCTCAGAAACTGCTTGGTCGATTTCATTCTTATTTCACAGAAATAATCCTTATATGATCATTTATCAAATTTCTTAAAGTCTTGTTGATTAGCAAAAAAACATGGCCGCCAGGGGGCGGGCTTATTTTTGCTATAAGACTATATGGAAAGTTTTTAGAATCATCTTCTCAGAACATGCTAGCCCAATTTCAATCTTATTTCACAGAAATGATCCTTAGATGGACCTTTACCAAATTCCCTCAAGTCTTGATGATTAGCAAAAAAACATTGCCGCCAGTGGGGCAGGGCTACTTTTCACTATATGTCTACATTGAAGACTTTGAAAATGGTCTGCACAGTAAATGCAAGCCCGATTTCAAAACAATGTCACAGAAATGCACTTTAGGTGACCCTTTATCAAATTCCTTCAAGACATGCCTCAAATGATGAACCTGTATAGGGTTCTTTAATTTGTAGTTGCAAATTTCAGGTGAGCGATTACAGGACCATCACGGTCCTCTTGTATTTTGTTTCTTTTCTTATTTTATTTTTTGGGTGTGTGTAAGGGAGAGGGAGGTTTGTTGTACTCACACATGTCTGAGATAATAAATTTTAATTATCCTTTTTATCACAAAATATCTATTGGTAATCTTTTTAAATCTGAAGTAATAATTTTCTTATGTAATATGTGACAAACATGTGAAAATATTTGACTCCTAAAATCTTCAAAACTCTTTGACAGCTTTTTTAGGGGCCTTCATTGCCAAGTGGTTCTGGTCATTGACTTACAATCTCTCAGTCCCTCACTGCTGTGGGTTCGAATCATGGTCTAGGCACTTTGGATTTTTTAAGTGAGGAGGCCTTCCAGCTGGCTTGAGATAGATCTGTGCTTCTGCTGGGTGTGCTCTGTGCCTGAAATAGTGTACAGAGGTCCCACAGGGTCTTCCTCCACCTGTAATAAGCTGGACATCGCAATATCGCTGAAATACTGTAAAAGCGATTTTCAATTCCTTACAAACAAACAAAACAGCTTATCTAGGTAGAAATTGATTTTAAGCATTAAATAATTGCATTTTTGACCAGATTGACTGTTAATTGCTAAATGACTAATGTATTGTTTTTCAGATAACCCAGACAGTCGATTTCATCAGATCCGTGAGATAGAATTGATTATATACCCATCCAGCACGGGCCGACTGGGTTGTGTCACTCAGAGGTAAATTATATATAATACACATGCATATGACATTGATTTAATATACTTGCATAATGATGTGATGCACCTGCATATGACATATGTGATACACCTGCATATTACACACATGATGTGATACACCTGCATATGACACAATGATGTGGTACAACTGCATATGACACATGGTGTGATACACCTGCATATGACACATGGTGTGATACACCTGCATCTGACACATGCTTTGATACACCTGCATATGACACATGATGTGATATAAATGCATATGACACTTGATGTGAAACACCTGTATATGACACATGCTGTGATACACCTGCATAAAACACATGATGTGAAACACCTGTTTATGACACATGATGTGAAACACCTGCATATGACAGTTGATGTAATATAAATGCATATGACACTTGATGGAAAACACATGCATATGTCACATGCTTTGATACACCTACATATGACACATGATGAGATATAAATGCATATGACACTTGATATGATACACCTGCATATGATACATGATGTTAAACACCTGCATATGACACATGATGTGATACACCTGTGTATGACACTTGATGTGATTTACCTGCATATGACACACATGATGTGATAACCTGTATATGACACATGCTGTGATACACCTGCATATGACAAATATGATGTGATAACCTGCATAAGACACTTGATGTGATACAAGTCATTTGACAATTGATGTGATACACCTACATATGTCACATGCTTTGATAACCTGCATATGTCACATATTACTTAATACACCTGCATATGACACATGATGTGATGCACCTGCATATGACACACATGATGTGATAACCTGTATATGACACATACTGTGATACACCTGCATATGACACATGATGTGATGCACCTGCATATGACACACATGATGTGATACACCTGCATATGACAAACATGATGCGATTAACCTGCATATGACACTTGATGTGATACACCTGCATATGATTCATGGTGTTATACACCTGCATAGGACACATGATGTGATACAATTGCATATGACACATGATGTGCTGCACCTGCATATGACACACATGATGTGATACACTGCATATGACACATGTTGTGATGCACCTGCATATGACACACATTATGTGATAAATCTGCATTTTACACATGATGTGATGCATCCCAATATGACACACATGATGTGAAACATCCACATATGACACATGATGTGATGCACCTGTATATGATACATGATGTTATACACCTGCATAGGACACATGATGTGATACACCTGTTTATGACACATGATGTGATTCACCTGCATATGACACACATGATGTGATAACCTGCATCTGACACTAGATGTGATGCATCTGCATATGGCTTTTGATGTGATACACCTGCATATAACACACATGGTATGATACACTTGCATATGACACACTTGATGTGAAACACCTGCATATGGCACTTGATGTGATACACCTGCATATGACACATGATGTTATACACATGTATATGACACACATGCTGTGATTCACCTGCATATGCCACATGATGTGATACACCTGCATATGACACATGATGTGATACACCTTCATTTGACATATGTTTTGATACACCTACATATGACACATGATATGATATAAATGCATATGACACTTGATGTGATACACCTGCATATGACACATGGTTTGATACACATGTTTTTTTTACACATGATGTGATACATCTGCATATGACACATTATGTGATATAAATGCATGACACATGATGTGATATACCTGCATATGACACATGATGTCATAAAAAGGCATATGACACATGATGTCATATAAATGCATATGACACATGATTTGATGCACCTGCATATGACACAAGATGTGATATAAATACATAAGGCAATTCATGTGATACACCTGCATATGACACACATGGTGTGATACACCTGCATATGACAAACATGATGTGATACACCTGCATATGACAAACATGATGTGATATAAATGCATATGGCACTTGATGTGATACACCTGCATATGACACACATGGTATGATACATCTGCATATGACACATGATGTGATACACCTGCATATGACATATGATGTGATATAAATGCATTTGGCACTTAATGTGATACACCTGCATATGACACACATGCTGTGATACACCTGCATATGGCACTTGATGTGATACACCTGCATATGACACACATGCTGTGATACACCTGCATATGACACACATGGTATGATACACCTGCATATGACACACATGATGTGATACACCTGCATGTGACACATGATGTGATATAAATGCATATTGCACTTGCTGTGATACACCTGCATATGACACACATGCTGTGATACACCTGCATATGGCCTTTGATGTGATACACCTGCATATGACACATGATGTGATTCACCTGCATATGACACATGATGTGATATACCTTCATTTGACAAATGTTTGATACACCTGCATACGACACATGATGTGATATAAATGCATATGACACTTGATGTGAAACACCTGTTTATGGCACATAATGTGATACACCTGCATATGACATATTATGTGACAAACATGCAAATGACACATTATGTAATACACATGCATAGGCACATGATGTGATACTTCTGCATATGATACATGATGTGATAAATCTGCATATGACACACATGATTTGGTACACAAGCATATGACACATATGATGTGATACACCTACATATGGCACATGATGTCATATCACCTGTGTATTAAACATGCTTTGATTTATCTGTATTATACATGGTGTGTTATATCTGCGTATTATATATGATGTGATTTATATGTAATTTTTACATGATGTGATATATTTGTATTCTACATGGTTTGGTATATCTGTGTATTATACATAGTGTGATATATCTGTGTATTATAATACATGGTGTGATATATCTGTATATTATACATTGTGTGATATGTGTTTTTCACACATCACATAGAAGAGAAATTGCAGGATATCATTATGAAGAATATTTTGTTAATACTGTAAGAACATATGATTCATATGTAGTTAAAAAATGTATTCAGATGTGATGTCTGGTCCAGTGAGCATGTAATGACACTCCTTGAATGAGTCAGGTATAATATGTGTCCTTAGTTTTAACTTTAAGTTTTTCCTTAATACAGGGAGTAACCATATAAATCCTTTTAGTTTTTAAGCTAAACCTAATGACACGATTAATTTGTTGCCTACTTCATGGTTCATTAAAAAAACAAAAATGTTTCTAATTTAAATGTTAGAAAAATTATGGTTAATATAGGTAGTCCTATTTCTTCACTGTATATTTTGTATCAATATCATTATAATTACAAACTATATATCATATAAAATAATTTACCAGAAAATAGACTAAATTGAAACAGGATCCATAGTTTTCTTGTCCCTGTCTGTTATTTGCCAAAACCTCTGTAGTGTCTAAAATGGAGGGGGCCTCCATGCCCAAGTGGTTACCGTAGTACTTGGCCTTTCACCATTGCGGAGTTGTGGGTTTGAATCCTAGGGATAACCATCAGTATTTTCTTGCTACCTTCCTTACCTGTGGGGATCTGATGAGGACAACTGACTGCCTTGAAATAAGTTATATGTTAGAGATGTAAAACACATATAAATAAACCTTTGACTTACTGAAGACCAGCTGTAGAACATGCCGTGAAAGCATAAAACAGAAACACCAATAGATGGTAGAATTCAACAATTTAAGGATTAAAGCAATTTTGGTGACCTAGATTGTGTATTTTTTCAGGTCAAATGTGAACTATAATGGTGACCTAGATTGTGTATTTTTTCAGGTCAAATACTGAACTTTATCACATAACCTACCGCACGGGCGTGAGGTAACACTCATGTGGTATTTTGGGTAACCCACTAGTTAGTTATCGTAACGTGATGTCATTAAGTATGTGTAGCGTATATGCCATTCCCTGAACATCTTGTTGTAGCCGCATTGTAAACAAAAGACTCGATGTTTTGGTTATGTGATAAATAGAATCTAATATTCGTGGTCATTAGGTACTGAAAATATTAAACTCGTTGTCTGAAACGATACGAAAATTGGCAGAGCCTCGTTTCGTATCGTTTCATTCAACTCGTTTAATATTTTCAGTACCTAATGACCACTCATATCAGATCCTCCATATATTGGTGACCGAGATTTTGTATTTTTTTCAGGTCAAATACTGAACTATATTGGTGACCTAGATTGTGTATTTTTTCAGGTCTTATAATTGAACTTATGGGTGACTTTATTGGTGACCTGGCTTTAGTACTTATCTATGAAAACAACACATATAACTAACTGATCTTGACCTTAAGTTTTTCTGGGGGTTTTTTGGTTGTTTTTTATATGGAATAAAAAATTTCATAACTGACCTTCATATGTGACCTACTACTCTAATCTTATCTTTTTTTTTTTCAGATTAAATAACATGACATTATTGGTGACCAATGTGGAGGACAACTCCTCAGCATCAAAAGCAGGTGTAAAAACTGGTGATAATATTATCAAGGTATGGTCTATTTGTTAGAGAAAGGTAGGGTCTGACTGGGATACAAACATATTTTGGAATGAGATCACCCATTCTCACAAAGTTAGCAGTGATAAATGAGCAAAGTTAATGACATTGAACAGCTAGCTGTGTAATTGCATGCTATTTCACTTGTAACAGTCTTAAAATTTTACTGATAGGAATAACAGTTTTACTGCTCCCCATTAATTTCTATCTGACTGGACACCTTTGGCAGACTTTTGAGACAGTGATGAATGCAACAGTAATTCTTATATAGGCAGTGAACTGTTTTCTGCAGTAAACTCAGGAGAATAATATCAGGGTTCTGTCATAAACTGGTGAAACAGAATATTTACCGTTATCTACAGAATCCTGTTCACGCAACTGTAAATCTCGCTAGTTAGACATGCCAAATTTAAGTTACACACAATAAATATGGCTTGTAGAGATGCACATACATGTGAAATTTAACCATTTAAATTTTCGCATGTATGTGTGTCTGAACAAGCAAACAATATCGCTTGTTACTTAAATTTCGCATGTCCATCTAAGGAAATATTAAGTTAATATTTTGCATGTATTAAAATCTCACATGTCGACACTTGATAAATATCACCCTTTTTACTTCGATAAGAAACATAGGTAGGCAAAATTTTACAAGCTTAAATTTCCCATATATGTATGTCTCGACAAGTGATATTTATTGCATTTTGCTTAAATCTTGCATGTCTGAAAAGTGAGAATTACGGTGACCTGAACAGGATTCGGTAGTTATCTGCAAGTTATCAGTTGTATGTAGTTTAGCTTCTTGAAGTTAACAGTACAGATCTATGTCCCATGACTCCTTTCGTAGCCATTTGATTATGATATTTCCCAGCATGCTTGATTCTAAGACAGAGAGAGTTAATGAGTTAACGGAATGAGTTCAACTTTTTTGCAGGTTGACAGTATATCAGTGCCAACCTTGTCTGAGAAGCAGATAGTAATGTTGACCAATGCAAAGAGAATCAACTTTACCATCCTGCGAGAGGGTTACTTTACAGGTATGCATAAGATATATCAGATTTATTTTAATTTAAAACTTATTTATGTTAGCTTAATTATTTTGAAAGCCTATTGCTTATAGGAACACTTTGCACAACCAGTTATTGGCATCCTAAATGGAGATCACAGGGCTCAAACATTCAGCCTACTGAGCGGTCACAGATCTAATGGCCCTGTGTTCACAAAACTTTTCAAAATCAGGATCAGGATCAAATGTATAACCTCGATTTTCTTATATAGTAATAATTTAGGACTAAAGTGATTGATACAAGTCATCCAGACTGTTGTGGAGAATAAAGATTCGACTTTAAAATATATTTCATTAACTATTGATGAAAACAATTTAAAATATTAATTGATCCTTATAGAATCAGGATCAACTTTTGGATCACTATTGAAACCAAGATCATCTTTTCTTATGCAGTTTCTTGAAGTATTAAACCATTTTGTGTATTAAAAATCACTTATTTGTGACTTTTTTTTAGCTGGTGTTGAATTATCATAGATATCAAAGAGAGCATATTGAAGATGTTAAAAATATTTATTTGATCCTGATCCTAATTTTGAAAAGTTTTGTGAACTTGGGGCTTGTTAATCACTTAGCTCAGTTATATTACTGTAGTTCAGTCCACTCTGCATCAAAATGGGTCCTACTGTAGGCGTAAGCTGGTTTATCTGGGTCTACACTGTTTTCTAGTCTTATGCAATATGAGGACACAATCTACTGTTTCACTCTTATTTCACATTCAGATATAGAATTGCTCAGTAATTCTTGGAAGCTGGTTTCATTCCTCTAATGACTAAACACAGGTCTGTCAGCATATTTCATGGTTCAGCTCCTGTGGGTTAGATATAAGAAGATACAGTGTATCTCAAATGTATCAATAAAGAAGGTTAATGTATTAAGTTATAATTTATTAAGTATTTTTTATTGATGTTGAAATGGTGGAGATCAGGAAGTTGGGCTGTAACACCTACAGATATTACTTGATCACTATGACACTGGGTTTATCAACCAAGCATGTCGGATTTAAAGGTCCCGTGCATCTTCAAAAGTCTATACTTATTTGAAAGTGTTGAAATTCATTTGAATATTACAGGCATTCAAGTTGTTAAAAAATTTAGAATAATTGCATTTTGAATTATGGCGAAACAGTCAACAATAAGGTATCAAATCAAGCATGCACCATATTGATTTGATATAGGTCATAAGAACTTGGGGGTAGCACAATAAAATTAGGAGGACAATGTTTGACAAATAAAGTGATGGAACAGCAGAATTTTGGCAAAATAAAAAGCAAGACACTTTAATTGGTATTGAAATAGGCCAGTAGATGAAAGCAGTCAGTTTTACATGAAATTTCTATCCTCTAACCCTTAGCCTGCTAAGTGCGACCGTGATAGAATTGCAAACAGCTTGGATCCAGATTAGACGCCGAGTAACTCTATGTCTAATCCTGATCCAAGCTCTTTGACAAATGTTTCTATGAATAATAGGCAAATCTGATGGTTTTTAAATAAAGGCAGACGACAATTAAGCAGACGACAATTTTTTCAGCAGGCTAAGGGTTAAAGTGTCTCAGCACTTTTAACAGCTGAATGCTGGGAACATTAGTTCCCCTGGGTAGGGTAGATCAAGATCAAATGGCTTGTACTAAAACTGTTTCCTGGATGACCTGTTTTAAAATCTTAGTGAGATATCACATTGTGTGATCAGCTTGCAAACAGTGTAGATGCAGAATAAATGACTCATGTTAACATTTTTCCTGGGACCCTCTGTTTTGAAATCCTTGAAAGAAGAGTAATATCACAATAAGGTTCAAAGCAGTGTAGACCCAGTTTTGATGTCACATTTTGTGCCATCTAATCTGTCAACTGTTTTGGGAGGTGTTCTCTGGTTTGCAAAGTTTGAAGAATTTTTTTTAAATTGTGTATTTTTAACCTGTGACTTCTAAGGCTTAGAAAATTAAATTAATTAAATATGTGGAAACATTTTGAAAAAAAAAAAAAATTCAGTATTTACATGGTATTGCAAAATTTAGCTGTACCATTAACTAATTGCAGTCATACCCGGTAAGTATGATAGTATTAAATTACACCTCCACTTACTAGCTTGTAATGCTAGCCTAAGGTACTTAAAAAGGCCTAGAGAGAGAATGTACATTAAAATTAAGATTATTTGATCAATCAAAACTATATTTGTCAAGTCAGTCATATCGTGACTTTTATCATGCACCAGTAACCGTAGATAGTAAGTGGTGGGGGGGGGGAATGGATTTAGTATTTGGCTATAGATAACTACATATAATATTTCTGTGTTCAAAAAGTTTAACCCATTTAGAAACAAATTTAGAAATGTTTGTTAAAATTCAATTTTTCATAACATTTTCTCTCAAATTTTTGGAATAGGCATGATATAAACTTTCAGACATAGTGTAAATTTTTCAGACTAGGTGTAGATTTTTCAGACTAGGTGTAGATTTTTCAGACTAGGTGTACATTTTTCAGACTAAGTGTACATTTTTCAGACTAGGTGTACATTTTTCAGACTAGGTGTACATTTTTCAGACTAGGTG
>JAULCC010078299.1:0-14562 GCA_032358795.1 Nuttallia obscurata | reverse complement strand
ATTTATCCGCTAATACTGTCATAAGGGCGTTTTCACTGACTTCGACGACCACCCCAGAGCACAAATGAATTAATATATATTTGATGTTAAAATCCGCACATGGCAATAATTGTTTCCAATAAAATCACATGGCATGTGTGAGAATTTTTAAAACAATTTATAAAGTATACACAATAGAAATTGAATATCAATGGACAGCATTTTACAGAGTGACTACAAACTAGATACTCCATAGTATATTTCGATTGGTATTTACAATAGAGAAATTATTACATGTCTGTAAAGTTATAGATACGTTTTCAACGATGTTAATTGTATACCTGAGCTTCAGACCCGATGTTTGCAAAACTTTTTTCCAAGCCAAGTTTTAGAATACGTCAAATATGGGATCGCTACTCACGCCAATTTAATAACAGCGTAAAAATCGTAAACTGAAGAAATCGTATTGTTTGAAAAGCGTAGAAAGAAACATATTATTAACTCTGTTTTATTATATTCTTGCTATAACAATATTATGCATCTATTTTATGCAATAAATACATTGAATTGAATTGACTCTAAGGAAACTAATTGTGCAAATTGCACCGTGTTCAATTAAAAAATCAATTATTACTGAAACGGAATGAAAGAAGATATGCATTGCTTGACTGGCATATCACAATATCTCGATATATCTTTTTTAAAAAAAACATTAAGCAATTGTTTACATAACGATCCATGGCGATCACTTGTTTTTTCCGGTTGCTTTCCATAACAAAATGTTTGATAAGTAAATATACATGTAGATAGCTTTAAGTAAATTTAAATGGTGAACAGTTTGATTATTGACTTTTTTAGTTACAGGTAAACCCAAAATTAAGCTTTATACACCTAAGTAGCATAAACACAATAATGTTTTCGTATCTTGAGTTACTATGTAACACTTCTGAAATATAAACCAATCTATTGCAGGAAAGCAATGAAGAAATTCGTCTTTAAGGTTATCATATAGCAAGTTTCCAACGTAATTTTAGACGACGCTTGTTATTTGTTTATTTTCAATTTCTAACGACATATCCCGGGATAAATATTTTCTAAGTCATTTGTTTTCATTTGTGTGCATATGGTACGACATATATATGAAGCAAAAACAGGGGATAATCATTGTCGTTTTCTAGTTATGACAATTTCAAAGTCATTACCTTTTAGCATTATACAACATGTATTTTGCTCTTATTCATGCTTAAGGTTTGACAACAGCAGTACAAAATTTGTTTGATATTAGAATGAAATAATTGGTGAAAATTCATAAACGTTCAACTAATTAATTTTTCAAAAAGCTTACAACGCCCCCTCCCCCCCTGCTTTATGTCACTGCTTTATGTCACTCCTAAAAGCCAGTTTATGTGATAAAAACTGTTATGGAATTACATGTTTACTACCTTGCTACGCTTATGTCAGAGAAAACAAATTAGTTTTTAATTTTTTATTTACAGCTCAAACATACGCATGTTCACTGCCAAAATATACAATATATGATTTACGATAAAGATAATCACATTCTATTATAGGTTGTGTGCATAGCATAACGTATTGAATGCTATAGAAATACACGTGAAAGGCATTTTAGAATTTCAAAACAATTTAAAAACAAAACAAAAATCACAAAAAAAATATTAACAAACAAACAAACAATCGACACACAAGTTAAACCCTCATCATTATTCACAAATCTTTCATCAGACAACATGTAAACTAGTAAATCTATGTCCTACGCGAAGATGCTTCTCACCGTTACTGATTTACATGTACATTTAACCATTAGCCTGCTGATAAAATGTCGTCTGCTTACACTGTCGTCTGCCTTGATTTTAAAATTTATCAGAATCGCCCAAACTTTGCAGAAACAATTGGCCGAGTGTCAAACAGTTTTTATCCGGATTAGACGCCGAGTTACTCGGCGTCTTATCTGGATCCAAGTTGTTTGCAAATTCTGTCACGGTCGCCCTTAGCAGGCTTAAGATCAATGAACCGTCAAAACATTTCTACACAATTTATGTATGCATATTTATTTATTTCGTAAGGTTTGAATATATGAACTGTTTCGGAAATCTCAAAATGTTACGAATCAAGGTACAGTTATGTCTAATAAAATGCCTTATGAAAGAAAAAATAAACACGTCTGGGGTTCCCGCGCCAACTGCATTCTCTTTCGTAGAGTAGGTACCGACCACCGTAGAGCCAACTTTGAACCAATACAATATAATTATTTATGAGTACATCTTTTAAACTATATAGTTATTGTTTCTTAAATGATATATGAGTTATCATTGTTTATCGTCTGATAAATCATGGTTTGGAATATTCATTTGTAGTTATGAATCCACGAGAGTTTTACTGTAGCACAAGTGATGTAATAAACATCTGAATGACAAATTATGATAAATCAGACGATAAACGACGTTAATGCATTTATAACTTCGATTCTAAATTGACAGTAGTTTTACTGCGATATGTGGTGCAATAAGATTCTGGCGCGTAATAAACTCTAACTCTAAAATGACGTAATTTCCCATAGGCCTAAAATGTGACATCATATGCCAAATGATTGTTCATTGAAAAGCCAAGAACGCATTTTCTGTGCGTTCAAATGTTTGTAAAATATCTATTACCAGGTTATCTTACATGGACAAACCCCTATCTTCCATGGGCAGAAATGGGAATAAAACCTATCTGATATGTCACGTGATTTGTCACTTTATAGATTAGTAAATTATTGTTAACAAGTGAACAATAATCCAACATTCGTTTATTCAGGTCTGTAGGATAGGAATATCCCACCCTCGGGATCAGATACCCACGCAGGGATTCGGTCTTGTCCCTTACAAGATTTCTGACACTCGGGTGGGATATTCCTATACTACATGAATACTCAATGCGCATTCCTGTACTCTTACGTGGAAAAAAGCCCTATCTTTCTTGGGTAGATAAGAGAAAAAGATATTTTCTCTGATGTTTCGGTCAGAAAGTAAAACATTTTCGATTGTTTTATAATCTGCAATGTATCTAAAGCTGCGGTTTAATTGCAAAGGTGATGCATTTCGATATACTAAACTTCATATTTGATTTGTCTTGACAACACCCTCAGTTTTAAAGACATGACACAATTTAAATTTACATGTAATACCAAATAACAAATAAGTCAAACTGCCATTTACAATATCCACTTTAGTTTTGATTGTTTGTTTATTTGGAAGTTAACGTCGCTTTAACAGTATTTCAGTCATATCGCGATGTTCAGCTCATTACAGGTGGAAGAAGACCCCGGGGGACCTCTGTGCATAATTTCATTTTATCCTGACACCGACAAACCAGTCGTTATGCTAATCCCAAATTCTTACTGCCAAGGAGTGAAAGCCATTACTACCATTTTTAAAAAAAATCTTTGGTTTAACCCAGCCGGGGATCGAAACCGCGGCCTTCCGCAACGCAAGCGGATACTCTGCTATTTGAGCTAACCGGGCGGTACTACATAATTGGCGATGAAGGAAATAAAACCCGGCAGTTGTAAATTTTATACAAGCTAAGCTTTAACACAGTTTAACACAATTACATTCATTTTCTAAGTAATCAAATAATATCTAGACACATACCATCAGGGATAGTTGGAATATTGCTGAAAGGTATTCATAGCAAACAAATTCAGAGATGTTCCTAGGAAGGGAGTGTTGCAAAAAAATGTCTGTAACTATGTGCTCGAATTACTACTTAAGGTTAAAACCTGATAATCCGTTTATTATGGGTTTTAATTAAATGTAATATTAAACCGTTTAATTAAATGTCAGATTTGCTTTTCCAGTAAAATTTAACATGTCTGTTTCTGCGGTAGAGAGCTAGTATACTTGGGTCATTGAATGTCGTCATATTTACAAGTTAGTCATTCATACAGTATAAAACATTTTGTATGTGTTAGACCTATACCTTGTACGAGCTGCTGTGAAATAAATGCTTCATTAAGAAAATTCAAACACCATTTCTTTCAACCTCTTTCAGCATCTAATCGGATCACACCATGCTGATTTCGCGTTACCACCTGTATAATGACCTTAAAAGCAGGAATCAGCATGGGATATGCAAATAAGAACTTATCCAAATCAGTTTTCTGTGTACGGAATGTATGTATCTGGTACGAAAATGAACACGTTTAACGCTAAACTTAACTCAATACCTGTAAAACAAATTGTTTGAAAAAATGTGTTTATTTTTTCTTTGAATAGATAACTTAATGCTTTATTTATCAAAAAGCAACAACAACACCAATATTTAATAAGTATGTAAAGTATTTATACTTTCGGTTACGGTTACGGTTCGAATCCCGGTCTGAGCTCTTCGGATTTTTCAAGTGAGGAAGCCTTCCAGCTGGCTTGCGGTAGGTCGGTGGTTCTACCCGGGTGCACTCTGTGCCTGAAATAGTGAACAGAAGCCCCCGGGGTCTTCCTCCACCTGTAAAAAGCTGGACGTCACGATATGACTGAAATAGTGTTAAAGCGACGTTAAATTCCAAAACAAACAAACAAACAAATCAGATACATGTTGCTTAGCGGTATTGACTTCAAGTTTTAAGACTTTCACATAAAACTTGAACTAAACTGTTTTTGTTAAATATAAAATCTTGTTCAGTTACGATTTACACTGAATTTAAAATCTCTGATCTTTTACTGATATGTTGGAGATACACTGTTATTTATATCATTTAAAAAAAATTGTAATTACTCGTCTGTCTCTGGAATTAACCGAAGTGTTCCGATTCACATTGATTTTTTTTATGTTTCCCTCATCATATGATATTTAATATTTATGTCAAACACTTGTTTTTTACAGGTATTCGGGGCAGAAAACGATTTACTACAACAGATAATCAAAGCAAAACATTTGAAGGAAGGTCTGTATATATCATTTGTACTTTCTCAACATAAAAATTAAATCTAAGTCGAAGTAGTAGGATGTAATGGCCAATTGTGAAATAAATAAGACAAATTATTTTGTTTTTCTAAATATTTTATTTCTGTTGACCTAGAAATGAAAACACGCTTCATGTGTAAATTTTGGCTTCATAAAATCGACATTTTGATATAAATTAAAACATACACATATCATTTCTTTAAGCTTTTTGGACTGTGCCGATCGGTATATATATTTGTTCGCATCTTTAATTGACCTGCGATTTAGCCATCCAACCTGAATATTTTAAGTATCATTTTGCTCATGAACACGTTACGTCATCAGCTTTATATTACGGTAAAACCTTGTTGAAACAAACGTTTGTCCGCATCTTACTTAGTTCTTCATAGCGTTATTTGAAAACTTAGTTGCCAATGCAGTGCCAATGTTATATAAGTAAGTATTCAGGTTATATGAACAACAAGGTTAGCAACAAATTGGTAAAACTTATTTCTCTTCTGTAGTGTTATTCACGTCACAATGTAACGCATGTTTATATTACTGAAAACAAGATACATGTCATACAACAACGACCTGCGAACAGAAAAAGTCTAGACCTGTTCATCATTAGTCAGCATCAAACATGTTACGAACCGAAATTAACAGTGAACTCATTCAAACTTACTTATTTACAAACTTTATTTAAACAAATAGCAAATCTAAAACAGTTACACTGTTTTTGTTGCATTTCAAGTCCGTATGAAAATTCACACATTTATTTAATAATTCAAACGAATAGCGCTTTAAGAATTTCCCCTAAAACTGTTAGCCCTGTATTCATTTTCTCTCTAAAACTGATGAAATCCTTGAAAAGTTCTTAATTCCAAGTTCATTTTAGATTTGTACATTACCAAACAATTTTATTAATTTGTGTTCCAGATTTCTATATAAATATATCTAGTATGAATTAATAATCTTCATAAAGTAGAGTAACACTAGGGGAACTAAAGGAATTCTTCCAGTGGTATAAAACAGACTAATGCAGTTAGCATTTATAAACAACTTGTTGGTCTTTACAAACATTTATGTTGAGAAATAAATTAATCAACAAACAAAAAAACAGTTGAACACCAATACAATGTGCATGTAACAATTAAAATATATAGTATAACATAATATAAACTGTATTGGCTTAAACTCTACAAGTTCATCGTCATACAAACAAATATAATCACACATGACAACTGACATGGTTATTTACACTTACATAAAATGTTTATCATTTTAGGTTGTAATCTTCTGGAGTTATTCCTATCGAAAACAATTACTTTTGATGTGTATTTTAAGAAACAGGAGACGAAAAAAGATGATACAGCAATAATAAGCTGTCTGATATAAAAATATTAATACTAAATATAGAAACAAAAGTGCAACAATTACATCTATCAGTGTCGCTAAGGGTGTACAATAGCAACAACCCCCCGTACCATCCCGCATCAACCGGTTATCAACGGTTCTTTTATCACACGCTATAGAGGTTTAGTCAATACCCGTAAAATAAAAGGTTGTTACGTCGGTGGAATATGTTTATCAGAGCTCCAGAGAGAAGGAATATAACAAGAATTCATAAGTCTGTTTTCCATGTTTTCCCACCAAACCTTATCGAGGTGGTTCTTAGGAGTACCCACAAGATAAGTTTTGGTAGAGAAACATGTAAAACAGTAATCACAATTCTCAAAATACTCGTTTTATCTGGAGCTCTGTATATGTTTTAATAATCTCATGCAAACTATATTTTTCAGAGGGGTATAGAGAATTTGAACTTTCTGAGTTTCACGAAATTGATCCAGAAACAGGCTCTTTGAATAGGTACGTAAACCACTACAGGAAGATATTTCATTGTAGAAAATAAATCTTTAAGAACTTATATACACATACTGTGTATTTATATTTTCCTTAATTGTCTTTTTATATATAAAGTTAAAAATATATTCAATTTAACTTGTTTTTAGTTGTTTTTATATAAATTTAGCAACGAAAAATAACTACTCGAGATCATTTTGATTTTTACTAGGAATTGACTGCAAATTAAAAAATAAAACAAACAACAAGTTTAATCCTTTATTGCTAGACTTTGAAATCTCGTCTATAAATAAAACAAAATTCTAAATAAATGTACACATTTCTAGACATTTTTGTAGAATAAACCTTATAAGATGGTGAAAAGCATAAACACGGCATATTCTGAAATGCTGTTCAGTTCTGTAAAGTTTCGTAGTCGGGTACCCTCGGCTGACCTTTTTCGTTTCTTTCCTTTTATGAAAGAAAACTAACACAATTGACCAACCTGGGTATCTGATGATGGTATAGTTTGTAGTACTTTAAAAACTGAAGGATTTAACATGTGGCAAAGAAAGGGTCAAAGATGTTTTTTGTACACAAATTTATAGAGCCACCTCCGACTCCATTCGAAGGCGAAAACGGTCAGTCGACCAAGATGGCGAACCGCTTGATTTCACATTTTCTGCCTTTAACAAAGACTTTCGGCTTAAGCTGAGATATAACACAAAGCTTCTTACTCCGGACGTTCCAGTACGTATACTGAAAAATGGAAAGAAGGAGACATGGAATGGCACAAACCCTGATTGTTTCCTTAATGGCAGGACGTCTGAAAATGGAGTTGTTTCATTGACGTACTGTGACGGCATTGTATGTATTATCGAATTCTGTTGATACAGTTTTTTTGTGTTTATTTCACACTTACTAGAATACGTGTAGCGATAAGAAGACACGTTATCAATAAAATAAATAAGATTTAATCTAATTAAATAATGTTCCATCTTCTTTCAAAAGTGTCTGTTTAGATACTTTATGACTGGGATGAATTCAATGCCCGAGGCTATAAAAGTGTCTTAGTCATGCATTAATTTGCTTTCTGAACACTCGATGATTACCATTGGTTAAAATTTATGAGCTTTGTTTTTAGAAGTTCCATTTATACATGAATGAGAAAAGTAAATGCTTAATACCTTTTTAAAAACTATGATCCATGTTTGTAGAAAACAATTTTAAAAAATAGATTTGTTCGGGATAGATAATATCAGGATCAAATACATATTTTAACACTTTTTTCGTCAATAGTTATTGAAAAGATATTTTAATATGGATCACTAGTTCCAAGGCACTTCAGTCTTAAAGAAAACCTGAATAAGATAAAAAAGATTAGGCTATAAATCTAATCCTGATCCTATTTCTGATTTTTATATTTTTTTTGTGAATGCAGGGTCTGGTGTCAAAGGTTATTGGCCTTGTTCAATTTTCACTATGAAGTTTCGGTCCAATTTCGTACAACTCATTAATAATTCGTCTTTTAGAAATAACTATATTTGTTGAAGCGAATTTTCTTTCGTCATTTTCGTTCCAATTTTGTAGAAACCATAAATAATTGTAATTCAGAACTGGTTCTGTTAATGAAAACGGTTTCATTTATATCATTGCCATTTTTTGTTTTAATTTGGTACAACATAATTATATTATTTGATGTCAGAATGGCTGTGTTGATAAAAGCGATTTCGTGTATGGTTTTTAAAAAAATGTTATCCATTACGAAATGGTTTGTACTGTACAACAGGCAGAGCCTATTTAAGTCCCCTTGAAGGTACAAGGTATATGCATATGTAACAATCAAATACATGTACATATCAGCATTGCATTATTACGGCATGTGCATTTCGTGTATATTATCATAAACAATTTCGTTCAAAATAATACAGAACAAATTTGTAATTTAAGAGTGACTCTGTTTTAGAAGGCGACTTCTTGTATACCATATCATCATTTTAGTTCCAACATTTCAACAACCATAAGCAGTTTGTAATTTTAGAGCGACTCAGTGGATAAATAAGATTTCGTGTAAAGTATTATTATTATTTTCTTTACAAATTTATACAACTATTAAACAAACTGTAACTTTATAGTGGCTATTTTTAAGATTTCGTTCAAGTCATTATCTTCATATTTGTTCCAAAATTTGAAAAACTTTTTAATACAGTGTGGTAATCCCACGAGACTTATGGCGTAATTTTAGCTACCGCGCAAGCATCCATTCAAATTTCAAGAAAGCAATAAGCATTTTAGTTTTATGTTTATTTTGTCTAAATATGCTAATCGGAAAACAGTATTCATTACAAAGATTTTAACAGTTATTTCGTCAGTTTAGCTGTGTGACCCCAAAAACGAAGCAAATGTGCAAAATTAATCCTTGTCGCATCAGCTCCCAAAAGTCCTCATTTGCTTCGTTTAGGAGGACAAACGACTAAATTGGCGCAAACAGAACTATAGTCTTTGTAATGAAGACTGGTTTACCCTAATCATAGGCTATATTTTAATCGAAAAAGTGAAATACTTGCAGTCTTTTGAAAAATTGAATCCATATATACTATTTGCTTGGCGCGGTAGCTGAGATGACTTCAAAAGTCACGTGGGTTTACCACATTGGAAGCCCTTACCTTCTTTAATTTAAGAGTGGATCTGTTGTTGAAGGCGGTTTCGTGTATAGGTTGGATCCGATTGGCCAAATGGGAGAGGGATACAAAGAAACGGTCATTGTTTCAAAGTCCAACACTTCTTACCATATAGACAAAGACCAGGTTGGAATTGACGACGTAGGTATGTACTATTTGATGACAGATAGATAATCTCAGTAGATACACTTGAAGTGTACATGTTGATGTCTCATGATAAAAGGCCGTATTTTATATGGCAAGTATGTGTGACAGCCACGCCATTATGCATATAGGATTGGCTTGTAAGCCGATATGTTTAAATCAATGCCTTAGTGGCTGAACTCTACTGTGAAGTCTTGTAGAGTTACGCTATTGATGAATCAATTTAATGTTTTTAGAAGAAGTCACATGACTGTATTTGTTTCAAATGTTGCAGGGCCTGTTGCATGGCTTTTATCGGTGGTCATTTGATTTGGATTTACACTGCTTGCAGAAATTTGTTTTTCTTTCATTAATGATCCTAACAAAAGGGCGCAAAATTCTAGATTTCTTTATTTAACCCGGTTTTAAACAAAATAATACTAAAACTAGTGGCGATCTAATGGTATGCCCATAAGGCAGAATTAGAAAGAGGAACAGAACAATTAACAACTCAAACGTTTCATGCAAGATAACAATTAATGAACCCCAATTTAAGTAAACAAATACAAAACAATTTTTTTAGATATGCATTGGCAAAGGAAACTACGTTGCACATTCAAAAAAAAAATCTATTTTGGTTTTTTAGAAAGAGAACCCATGCTAAATGTGGTATACCCTTGAAACAAAAAGATTCGTTTCTTTCATTTCTATGTCGTTTAAGGCTGTTCTACCATACAATGTATATATTAATTTCATTTTAGTAGGCTTATTGGTCTTCGTCGTCGGATACCCACGTCCGACCAAAATCATTCAATGACCGTGAAATTATTGACGTGCATATTACCGTTTTCTGGTGTGCCAAAAGCAGCCATTTAATGATTTCATGATGCGATTAAAGCCTAACAGAACAATCGTTCTATACAAGCTTTGGTCTGTATGGCAAGACGTTCTTTCATGAGTATTAATTTGGTTAAACGCGATTGCATTGGTCAATATTATTATCGCTGGTTACTCTAAGACGACGAAACGCCAGCCTATTTACCTACGGTTGATACATGAAGTGAAACGTAATTTTCAAACATGGGTATCCGACGATGATTGGTCTCATGCAACTTCACAAGTATAAGTGTAACAAGGGAATTCCTCGGGGTGCGTCCTGTGCCTTCAACAATGTACAGAGGTCCCCCGGGTTCTTCATCTACATGCAATGAGCTGGACATCGCGATATGACCGAAATACTGTTTAAGCGACGTTAAATAATCCTAATAGACAAATACACAAGCAAATAACGTTGTTAAGCAGTGTTTTGTAACTACATCCATGGTGCATTCACATCCTTATTCGTATATATAGTTACTGCTAGAAATGAAATACCTTTCACTAAGTCCGTATATACATAATGCAGTCAATAAACCAGATTTAGTTTTACTTTTACATTCAAAACGTGCCAGAAAAACTTCAAATTATTAATTTACTTCTAAACAAGATGCTGGCTTTTTAGATAGACATGTGTCCTTTACGAGACACATCTCAAATTAAACTTTTTACCTAAAAATAAAACCAGACTGAATTGAACCGTAAAACTTATCCAAATGTTGATCTCATAAAACAAATAAGATTTCGTCAGCTGATACAAGCTTGTAACTACATTTTTTTACATTTATACATAGTACAGGCAAATAATCTCAGTAGTATTTCCCACAACAGTATTGTATGTACATAACCTATGCATTTCATTATCTGTTCCAATGCAACATTTTGCTTGATTATTCTGACATTGACCAAAAAACTTTTGTATAAATATGTAATGCAAATGGAAAGTGTATGCAAAATACAGCATATGAGGTATTAACCTGTTAGTTCAAAAATTCACAAAAAAATGAAGGATGCCTTCTATTTTAAAACGTATACTAAATAAAATCTAAGCAACTCCTGATGATTACCATCTCATTGCCATAGTCCGTCCTTTTGACATTTTACATGAAAAACTTATAAATATACACGAGTGAACCTATTATCCGAGTGCATTTCATTAGTTTTTCAACACCGACCCTATAGACAATCACTGAAGTATGTCAAACCATGATGGCCGATGTAATTCGCGTCCCAATCCAGGCTGTCGAGCGGAAATTGTGCGTTGTAGGAGTAAAGTGAATAACGGACCAGGTGGTTTTGCCAAGTTGTTAACAAAAAAAAGAGACACTTCAGTTTTTTGTTAACACCTGCCGTGCAAAATGCTGCTCTACACAAAATGTGTGAATAAATTATTAATGAACTTCAAACTGACATCAAAACGGCTAGTGCGAATTTGTAATGACAATCATTATTAGTAGCTGGAACAAGGTTGTCTGACAGATTGGTTTAATGGAGACGTTCGCATTCAGATGAATTATGACAGAAAAGTGTTTCTTTTCAATAGTAGTCACAAAAACATCAGTAATTTAGTAAATTGTATAGTCATGTCGTGTGCAGCAAATTGTTTATGTGACATACACGAAATGTCTGATGATCCAAGCTTTCAGTTTTATACTTGAAATTCGTTAGAATCGAAATACGTCTCATACTATGTCATGTCAAACTGACCCTTTGTATTTAAATAGACATACGCAGGTGACCCATTAATTTTGTCCAATAAAATCGCCCGATACAACCAACATTTCGGATCTGCATTTAATATGACATTACGGTAGCCTGTCAATTACTAACAATTTGGTAGACGAAGTTTGATTGGTTGAATCAAATGTCAATTTGAGGTGACACCTTGAATAGAAAGTCCTCTGATATGAGTGTACGATGTTGGGATTTTATTTATTATTATTATTTTAATTATTTTATTATGACAAACAATTTATTAGCATATAGACATAAAAATGTTTGAAATAATTCAGAGACATTTATATTATCTTACATGACACATGATCTACTCTTTCGTGACCATTTTACTTGCTGTCAAACACATATCTTTGGTAATTTTCAAATGGTATCCAAGTTTCTGTTGACGTGTTAAAAAATTTGTAACACCCATTTACGAACATGAAATCAATTTTTTGAAGAAGTATTGTTTTCATCTTAAATAAACAAACATACAAACAGTAAAAATATATCTATGACGAAATTGATCTAAAATAGAAAGTAACACACCCTGACATTCCACGAAATTAAAGTATTGTCTATACCATGCCACTTATTGTCTGTAAGTGCCTGGGAGCCATCAAATATATATAAACAACAAAGTAAAATTTTAAAAATGTGGGGTCACGGCACATACATTTTTGTAAACGGGCTTAAGAAAATATGTCCGATGGCATATTTTGCATGTATTCAAATGAAGAAAAACTAAGTTCATTATATAACCAACGATACATATTTCGAACTTAATTTTGTTTTTTGCACAAAATCAGCTATATGAATCTGTCAGATAATATACTTGAATCAAAAAAAAAAGAGTGCTTGAACAAACAGAAAGATATTATGGAAAAAGCAAATACATGTATTAGCAAACAGTAATATAAATGGCCTCAGGCATGGAAGCAACTGCTTTTACTTGAAAACATTGTACAAAGGTGCACAATTTGAAATTTGGACATAACAATATTTTCAAGCTATACCTTTGTATAGCTGATATCATACATAAAAAGAAAATGTACAGAAATTTAAGTACTATTTTTCAAAGTGCATACGATATTAAAATGTAGCTCATATGCTAATTTTTGAGATTTTTTCTATTTCGATAGACCTAGCATGTGCGGGTTTTTTTTTTATTGAATGCCTTAAGAAAGTCTTTCGGCTTTTTTTTATTGAATGCCTTAAGAAAGTCTTCAAAATTACCAGTAAGATTGAGCATGATTAGTTTAAGTCTCTTGTAGATTGTGAGGTCATTTGGTCAAATATTAAGGAAACAGTGACCTTACACGCAAAACAATTACTTTCGGAAATTTCAAAAGAAAATGAACTCATAAACGACAGATAATTCGTCTGCTGTTATTGTTATTGGTTTTATGGTAGTAAATCCGCAGAGCGGCGCATGATATGCACACGTGTCGTTATAACGATGTTTCAAGTACATACATTCTATTTGTTAAATAGAATAGCTGATTGAATAACTACAGTTTAAGGATCAATGTAATTGTTACTCTTTCCCTTAAAGCATCGAATATGCGATGGCAAAACAACAGCAGATACGAAAGGGCCACATCTAAAGCAAGACAAAAACGTGAGACATATCCACTAGTTACAATAGAAGTTGGCATATATCTAGATGAGATTTTCTGGAATATACTGGAAAGTGGAGGTGCGACGACCAATGTAGATAAAATTATGAAAGTAGCCATGAAATGGAATGGGGTATGCTTTCTTTCGATTCATTAGCTGGTTCACGTATATATCTTAAATATACAATCTTTATTTATTTGTTTGTTATCGTCATCCATCTAGAGCTATGGATATCCCATAGAGAGGGAAGAGGATACAGAGAACTCTTCTGTAGAACTCTACAGGTTAAGTGTCCAGTGTATAGGACTTGTACACTGGGGACTGAATCCTGGCAGGTCTCTTTATCCTGACACCGACGAACCAGTCGTAAGTAATGCTAACTTCAAACCCTGAGCGTCAAGGAAGGATATTTCATTCGGGTAAAAGTTTACAACTAGTGTTCAACATTTCTCTTTGTGAATGATTTTATTGAAAGACTTTAACGTTTCATTTTGCTTCTCACAATGATTTTACATGTATCATTCTTATGACATGTGATGACACAAAATTCTATCGTCCTTTCGTTGTTCCTGTCAATTAGTTTTCAAACTTATAATAAGAGGCTAAAGATATTGACTCGGTGCTCATTATGGAATACATTTAATGATTTTTTACAAGGATTTCAGACACTTCCATTATATCGAATTCGTATTGCCATTATTTGGAGTAAAATTCTCCCAGTGAAAGTTGAAAATGTTGTGGTATTTTTTTTTTTTTTTTTTTGTGTTTTGTTTTTAATGGTAAG
>JAULCC010077967.1:1874-14572 GCA_032358795.1 Nuttallia obscurata | reverse complement strand
ATGTGCATCATTTCAAACTGGATATTGATTGGCTGAATTTGTGACTTTTAATTTCCGACTAGCAGCAGTCATAAACTTCAGTAAGTTGAAGGTGGTCACTATTGAAGTAGAAGAAGTAGAAGAAGTAAAACTGTCACGGTTGAGAGGATCCGTATCCGATTGTTATTTTGTTATGTTTTCATATAAAAAAATATATATATTAATTTAAGAATGTGACTAGGTTATATAAAAATACTTCAACAAATGTCGAAATTAGCCATGGAAATCGAAGTGTGGACTGAGAAGTGTCCTAGAGTGTATGTGTGTATCTCTTCCTTCTCTCTGGCCCTTTTTTCCTCTATCTCTGTTTCTCATCTATATATCGATCGATCGACTGATCCTTTCATCTACTATGAGCTTTTGTGAGCTACTATAACACTTTTTTTTCGTTACAAAAGTATCTCATTCTCTCTCGCGCTGCCATTCTCCTTTCATCTATATTTTGATTATTTTTGTATCTTTCTTTTACTCTGTCAAAATATGCAGTAATCTGTAGAATATGATGAGCATGCATCATGCTCACATGAATGTAGTTACCATGTGTGTCAGTGTAGGTAACCTATTCTGTAATGTAAGTGTTGTTATGATGAGCGCGTTTGGCATACATGTATGGGTTATGACAATACATAATGCTATGCTATGTACAAACATGTCCTATGTAAGGTTAATTATGATTTTTGTATATTGTTAAACATGTTTTGTTCATAGTGTCTGGTATAACTCTACTTAGCTGTTGTACTATAAGTGAATTTAAGCCGTTTTTATACCTATCAGAGGTATATCTAAGACAATTAATTGATTCGTGTAAGTATCCTAAAACATATTATGAAAGTAAAGCGTCACTCCTTCCCCCCCACCCCCACCCCCCGTTCTGTTCTTTCCATCAAGGGTATTGTTTTAATACATTGCCTTATGTCAATTTTATTTCGTCTAAAGCCGCGTCCTACCGTTTCCATTTTATAGATTTTAACCTCTATGGTCATTTATAGTTACGAAGACAGAGAAAGTGTAAATCGGGCGAAGGTTTTAATGAAACGCAAGTAAGAATTCCGTACGACATTCCTACGTGAGCTTCTTTCGCGTAAGAATATCGCCACCTCACGATGTTAAGTGAAACGGGTCCCGGAAATTGATATTAGCGTTTGTATTTGTGTGCTACCGAACACGGGGAAACTTCTTTCCGTTGGAATAGTTAATTTAGAATTAGAAATTTACTTTTATCGCAAACAACTTTCAAAATGACCCCTACACTATACACACTTGATTTCGCGAACCAAACTAGCTACAAGTGAAACTTGTCGTCCAGCATTCGACTTCTTTTGTGTATATAGCTACATATACTATGTTCGAGTAGTTAACATGTTTTTAAGAAAAGAAAATTTATGCATATTTTAGGTAAGCGAATGAACAAGTATCATTGCCACGCAGACTAATTTCTAAATGTTACTAAAGCGTATCTCCTCAATATACGTTGCGCTTTGAGGATCTGAGGACGAGGCATTAACATTCGTTTCCTGGTTAGTATTAGCCAGACATGCAAATTGTAACTTTCTAGATTTTGAAAGTGCTAACAACTTCTATATCTAATGGGGTCCTATAGAAAATATTACGGCTTCCTTGTCTCATGACGACCAGAAGTATACACGTTGCTGTAAACATAGCAGAAACGAGTTATCTGATTGGCGGATATGTAAATAGGCAATACAAAGCTAAATTGGAAATCCTGTCATTGAAGAATATATCAGTAATAGGTCGTCTTTAGATCTTACTGTTCTGTAGATCGTGCATTTTGGTCGAATTGGCCAGTTACTCAAACTTCAAAATTACGATCTACATTTTGTCTGGATGGCATGCTATGTGTATTGATTAAATTGGGTAGTTATTCGTCAAACTTGTTGTATGTAGTTGTTCTTTTTAACCACTCGGAATGTCACAGATTAGAGGATTAAATCGAATATCATACACTTTTTTTAAAGAGCTTGACAGAAGGTAGTTGCATTGTGTATCTCACGAACAGAATTATACTTATGTATTTCCTTTCCTTCCCAGTATTTAAAAACAAAACGCAGATTTACTTACACTACATGTTTTCTTGTCAAACATGTATGGTCCATCATGTCTAAAGTGTATATTAGCAGAGCAAATATCATGGAATGCCAAAATTATAGCTCCCATTAAAATTACAAAATCTGTCAAGTGGAACCTTGACTTTGGTCACATAAATAACATGTTGGCCTAAGCCGTATATACTGAAATCTTCATGAAGTAATATAAAACTAACTGTCAATGTGATACCCAACGTAAAGTTTTTCGTGACTGACGAAATGATACGAGACCAAAGATGCCTCTATATAGATTCTGACGACACAGATATACATAAACACAACTCAACGTACCTGTTCTTCCTCTATCCGACCTTCTTTGATCAATATTCGTTTAGATTTTATAGCTTTCACATTCGCAATTTCACAATCAGTTTTACTTTTTCCTTTTAGATATTGAGATAAACGTGTATTTGGTATACCAAACGTTTCTTTTTTGACATTTGCGATTGCCTTTTCTACGCGAGAAACGTCTGTCTGGGTTCCAACAAGCTCTAACGTTTGCCCATCGTTTGATTGTTTTATTTCCAGGAATTCAGATTGGATCTCATTTAGTATTGCCTCTTTCATTTGAACAATAACAAATGTACATACATGTGCGTCTAAAGGTACGCGTAACTCTTTCATCGTCCAGTCCCCCTTTTTTTCCTGTATGTACTGCGTAACTGCAGAAAATGCATTGTCCGTTGTTCCAATCCGAACAGTTTTATCATCACTGGTGTCAATCTCAATTTCCTCTCCGAACTGTGTCTTCAAAATGGCAACGAATATTTTCCACGTAGAACCTCTGAGTGTGCATGGCACTTTCAACTCTATGCTTTTGAAAAAGTTTGTAACAGCAAAAATAGCGTTTTCAACACGCGTTCTGTTTGTGCCAAAGACAAACAGTTTATTCTCACGCAAACACCATCTTGTAGTCGTATTAGATAGATTTCTCGTCTGTAGGCAATTATCTCAGATCGATCGTTTGACAGCATCTCTGTCTAGAAGAGTTTTTACATACTCCTCTACGTTTTCTGAGCGTATCGTTAGTGTCCTCAGAAACGTTTGAAGAATCAGTGCAGAGCTTGATACGTCTTCTTGAATCCCATATAGTTTTATCTTACCGTCCTCTACAGAAACCTGTGCAGCACATTTTTCACCTAAACAAATATCATTGCCTTCTAACAAACATGCCTGTTCCGAATTAAGCTGCAACTCTGTTTCAACAACTCTTTGATTAACAATAATATCTAGATGTGTTTGTACAAGTTCTTCTTCTCCTTCGCCAGTAAAGGCAAATACTATTTGGAAAGGATCAGTCTTGTAAACTTTTATTGTTTTGAACTTGCTGTTGTAGTAATGAAAATGTTTCAATGCTAAGGTATATATGTCCTCGGAGAAAATGCCTGTTTTGCATTTCACATTATTTTGTATGTCCTTAAGTAGATCTGTTAGATCTGACACTACTTGCTCAATGTCGGTATCTTCTTGTTGACGGACCAGACACATCACTGCTGTTCCGTCTACGATCTCTATCGTAATTGAGCCGAATATGTCTTTCTGTTTTGCCATGAGGTCTTTGTTTTCTAATATATAACCGACCTTTATGGGCGAAAGACCATGGTCTTTGACTGTTATGGTTTTCTGAAAGTAAAGGTGCTATCAGCAAATGAAACATACTGCAAAAAGAGATATTCATAACGTGTATTAAAACCTAATAAACATTGACAAAATTCAAGACGTTGTGCAATCGTGAATCGAAATGCGTTGGAACTTTTAACAACGTTTTGGAAATAAACCTTTATCACGTATTACAGTAGACAAACTACAAAGATAGGTATATCAGAACACAATAAGAGAATGCTTTTGATTTCATTTTCTTATGATAAGAATGGTAGGTTTCTAATCCGAAACCTTGGTTCATGAATACAACCGTTCCTTTGCCAGTGATATTACATGTTATACTAGAATACTAGTAGCTGATAGTGACATTATGACTTTACTAGGGATTTTCTTGATAATTTTTAACATGAATTTGTCATAATATTTATATCATTTAGTCATAAGATTGTTTGATAGTGTGCTGTTAAAAACACATAATGTAGAAGGAAACTATTTTGGAGCATTTCTATACCGTATATGTCTTTTTCCATAACATTTTACTGATGTCACGCACACGCACTTATATAGACACGACAAGGATATACACATACATTCTAGAAAAACTAGAAATGACAAACACACACACACACACACACACACACACACACACACACGGAGAGATACCTGAGCATCCTTTACATCATGTGGAAGGGGTCGGGTTCTTGTTACTAAATGGACAGTGTGTACTTGCTGTGATAACTCGTCTCCATTGTCATCACTGCCGAAAACACCGTCATCAAACATCTCGAAACTATCTATTGAGTTTGTCTGTAAAGAGAAATGCTCTACTGAGAGATTGAATTAAACGAACATTCATATTGTATATCCAATCATAGAGCGGTGCCAGATCAAACTGTTGGTATCATTTCAACTGGCGGTTCACAATGGTAATTGTTTTTCTCGACAATTCTGTTTATAAACAAGAAATATCAGCGATTGAAAAATTCTATGAGGGATATTAATAAAAAGTACTCTATCTCCCCTGCTATATAAAGATATTACTGTGCGCGTGACACATTCATTTGAAAACACAGCGGTCATATGCCCCCGAAAGTGAGTGACTTTTACGTCGACCGAAGAGATTTTGCGGTGGCGGTGGCCGCAGGGTTTCCCTAGGGTGTACATGTATCCCTATCTAAACAGAGATTGTGATGAGATTATAAAACGGAGCTATAACTGTTTTTACATTTTTGTTCGCCGAAGCAATTAGATACGCCGCAGCCATGTCGTAAAGCGGTTCAACGGCGACCATGCGTCGAGCGTACGGTGGCTATGTGTTTGCCGTGCGTATTTATATTCTTCGTCGTGACGTAGTGGTGTCAGTCAGGCCGCGCGGTCGCCGTATGGTCTCCTTGTGTCTACCATATGCGTCTGCCTTTGTCTTTGTAAAAAACCTACGGTCACCACAGGGACGCCCTAAGGCGACAGTGCACCATCACTTCACAGGCCGGTCGCCGGTTTTCTGTCTATACAAATTCAAAATACGCCGTGCGTCTTCCCTAACAAACGTTACATCTAACGTATATGACAGAGGGAAGGCTGTAGCAGTCAATTATCTGCTATTGGCCGTAGATACTTAGACCCTGGGGTCACCGCGGTAAATGTTATTGAGGCATTGGTAGTACAGTCCGACCTTATTAACTTTTAAAGTAATTATCAATTCCATAAACGGTACTTTTAGTGTTCGTGTCGTTTCATGGTGTGTTGAGTTTCGATATGTGTTTTATTTTTATATTGTATATCAAACTACAATTAACTTAAAGATGCTATGGTCATAAAGAGAGCAAATAATACATTATATCCAACGTGAGATGAATTAATGGTTTCCTGAAATGAAACTTCAAGTAATGGTTAATGACGTTTATCGGTCTGCGAATTATACTGAACATGTCTTTGGGAAGAGTTCTATCATGTCTTATAAAAAATGATAATATTGTGACAGTGTGTCCGAAGCTCCCGCACGCAGCATTTGAACAAATACAGATTTGATGTCGGATAGTTAATTTGCCACAAAAATGCACAACATTGAATCGAACTGACCGATTTATTAATAAATGGAGAGTTGAAGTTAAATGTACACAAATGACAGTTTTACTCAATTGTTCGAGCCGTAAAGTAATCGAAATTTATATACCAGAATCAATGGGCAGAGTAAGAAGGTTGAAACAAACCAGAATCATCCTCGAAATATTGAACAATTCTGTAACCCACCAAAGAAGGATGTACTGGTCCAGCGCCGATTCTTGGTAGTGAGAATGAAGGCGCATAGTTCCTTTGAGCAATTGCTTAGATAACGCTAAATAAACCGCACAGATTCTAGTAATTTTGCAGGTTTGTAGTGCATTTAAGCAGACATGTACAAAAGATCCGTTATAAAAAATCCGAAACGCCCGCCCAAACACGAAGTCAACACGAGTGTAGTGGTAAATCAAGAATAGTTCTCGTTTGTATACATACTGAGTATGCAGGCAAAGCATATGAAAAACAACCTTTCCATAAGACTGTTACAAAAGAATGTGCATTCTTAGGGCTAAACACGAGAGCTAGTTAAAAAGAAGTGTCCAGCATGGTGAAAAATATGTGACGTATGTATGGGACGAAATCACTTTGAATAGAAATATAAGAACATACACACCTTTGAATATGATGATGCCTTTTGGTATTCCATGACACACGCAGAAATGGAATCAAGGGTTTCAGCCACTATGACAGGAAATCAATGAAAAGTAAATATCATCTAGATACTGGGGTCAAGATAAACACGATCAACTAGGTGGGGAACATATGCACCATGATGAGAATGTGGAATAAAACTATGGTTAATAGTCTTTTGGAGGCATGTTTGCAGGTAACAAATCCACTAACTGTAGCAAAATATGCTAGTGTACCGAATAAAGTTCAGTTTCTTCTTGGCTTGAGAACACAGCAGCTCATGAAATTGATCACACTTAGTTCTGACAAATTTTCACAGACGTTTAAAGAGACCATAGTGACATTGGGGAATTAAACTTCGGCTAGAAACACTTGCAACCTCGAGAGCAAAGCAAACAAAAACATTCACGTTATTTATTAATAAATAGAGAGGGTAAATCAACAGCCCTCTAGAGAGAGAGGTATTTTCCTACCGATAAAAGAACCTGAAGAAAGGATAATATAAGTGGTGTTGAAAACAAAATACAAAAACAAATTAATGGACATATTAGAATCTGCATTTATCCCCTAATTTTGACAATACTCGATTAAGTGAAAGATACACAGGGCAAACGCTGGAAGACAATACTACCAGGTATGTGCAAAGCCAGACTTTCATTGTGCGAAGATGCATTATCGAATGTGCGAATTGATGAAAGGTCGTGCAAACTGACGATTATGATAAACTATTCTGATGAACAATCTTCCAAAGAAGCCCGGAATGATCAACAAGGAATTTGCACAAGATGCCCGAAATGATCTACACGGAATTTGCTCGCTTGTAGATAATATAATAGTGGTTGGCTGTGGAGAATCAGATAACATCTTGAAGAAAGAAAATGGGAAAAAGCTAGCAAAGCTATATACTCGCTGTGAGCGGCAAAACATCATATCAAAGGATGAACAAATACAGATATGGGAAAGGGCAAAGTCTATCATGAACACAAATATATCCAGTGCAAGAACGAAAGCGACGATTCTGAAAATGCTGTCATCCGATAATACGACAGATATGAGACATTTCCTGTCCTATTTGTCAGTTACGTTAGAACCGATTAGGCAGCTCACTATAAAGAATTGAAATTCGAATGGACCGAGATTTGTACGAAAGCATTAGAAAAGACTTATCAGCAACTAACAGAACCAACACTACTCCTATACTGTTCATGTTGACGATGAATTTATAGTCCAGACAGACAGACAATGTTAAACAAAAATCGGAAAAGTTCTCCTTCAAGGAGGGAAACATATGGAATTTTGCATCCAGATATCTTATCACGTCTAAAGAAAAGGAGTGCTCTGTTTGAAAAATAGGCGCTATCAATACTGTTCGGATTTGATAAATACAAATTTGGTCTAAAGGCTAACATTGAATTTGATCAAATCCTCTTGAAACCATTCTTCAGAAACCACCTAGCAAATTTCTTAAGCGGTTATTGTACATTATCATTCTATGCTATATATTTTAAGTTGTTCAAAGGAACATAGTTATCGCGGATGCTCTAAGTAGAGCAGTCATAATGATGATAGTGAAAGGCGGCGTATGCTGAAAATAGAATATTCTCTGGACTGTCAGAAATAAGACAAGCAAGAAATAATCAGCCTGATTTTAAGATATAGTTCAACATAACTGAAAATGGATACCTAGAGAAAAAGGAATAGATAAAGACTTGCAAAAACAGTTAGCCATCCGACACACTTTAGGAATCGATTCAGGAACTACTTTTTAAGCGGAAGTTTTATTGATATTTTTACCCTGCGTATAGCTATGTTGAGGCAACTTTCCTCAACACACACTTGCTACAACAGTATGACACACTGCGCAAAAGGAAAATATTCTGGTTAGGAATAACATTAAAAATACCTCGCAAAAGCATATGAGGTATGTAATTTAAGAAACAAAAAGGATCCAGAAAGAGTCGCTTCAATAACATAACAAAGGCTTTTGACCATGGGCATAAGCTGGCACTGACCTCTTTTGATTGAAAAAGACATAACTTCCTGTCAGCTAGTTACTTCTAAAATTACATTTATATGGATTATCTACCAACCTCAAATGCAAAAATATAATTGAAAAAAATCAAGAAATAGTTCAGTCGATTTAGTTGTATTAGATTACTCATAAAGATAGGTACAGTAGTTCCAATCTCAGCTTAGATAAAATCAAACTTTCGACAAATGCGACGAAAATGAACTATAATATATTTTCTCCACACCATCCAAAGACAAGCTGGAAAACAGAGGCCAAAGTGAAAATTGCAATAGATATGATGAAGAAATGCCTGGCAAATGGAACTGATAATATGTCGCACTTCTAGAATTAAGAAACAACAAGATACAGGAAAAGTCATTTTAAGATGTTATTTGTAAGACCAGGCTGAACAAATTTGTCGAAACGGAAGATCATACAAGAATGACAGAGGACAAAGGATATGTTTTTATGTTACTGACTGTGCTTTTGATATGTTTAATTCTGCCTCCTTCTGGGTAGAAATGTACGTAATCCCATCCCTCACTTCTGTATTCTGCAACACAATAGAAAGGACTGTTTTCTTTAATTATAACAACTCAATCGTGACTTGAAACATATCTACTGTAGTACGAAAACAAACTACACATTTATAAAGCGCTGCGTTTAACTTACTTTAGAAAGTAAAGTTATTCATAATAAAGTTCTTAACTCTAAATCATCTACAGACAGGGGTGAATACTTTTGATTGTAATTTAAAGAAACGTTGATCATACATTCCTGATGATGAAAAGAAGACAAGTGAGCGACTTTATTAGATGGATGACAGCGAAGAGTCGTCAGTGATATAGTATTTCTGAAATCGCAATACATGCAAAACAATCTTGTGTTTAGCCACATCCCAGAGGTCCAGGGTGCCAGAGACTACAGTAAAGACTGTCAAAGATGTGGTGAGAGAGTTTCTATCAACCAAGAAAAAGAAACCTTTCGTTTGACTTAGTCAATAGTATGGGACAAACTAGGAGTGAAAGAAACGAAACAATGTGACCAAATTCACATCAAACAAGGAGAAAAAGAGAGTTCGTGAGAAGGCAGACAAGTGCACTAAAGGGACTAGGAAAACTGTTTTAATAGTTTCTCAGGAAATTAAACGAGATCCGGAGAGTGCTTGTTGCATATATGAAGGAAGAGATCAACAATGGAAATAGAGCCAGGCTGGCATATGACTTGAACATGTAGAGTCTGCCTTTTTCTTATGTCTTAGTATACATGTATATCTGGTGTGAAGATTCACTAGCTTGTACTATTGTAAATGTTGATTCGCGTGACACTGTAAAAAGTGACATCAATGATTTTGCAGATTTAAGAGCAGTATATGTAGCTTTGATGTAGTAGAGTTGGAGATAAGCATGATTTTTCAATTGATACATACACTATGGAATTAGATGCTATGGAAATAGATGATATGAAATATAGCCCGGATATATATTCTCCTAGATGAACGTCTGCTAATGTCTGCAATACTTATGGTTATAAGCTACTTGATTTTACTAAAGTTACAGATTTTCGAATTACAAATGGGAGTTAATACAAGAAAAGAATTAATGCAAAGCATCAAAGGTCGCCCCTAAAGAGCTGAATAAAAGCAAATGTAGTTTTTGTTGTTGTTCGGTACGAACAACATAATAACCGGTTTTCAAAAATCACGATTCTCATTTAAGTTCCGAAGTACTCCTTCCGAAGCATATCCTCAACTAAAAATAGGCAAGATGCGTGAATATAGACGCAATGAATTGCATTTTGTCGAATGTGAATTTACCAGCGACACGGTGATTCAGATTGCAACAGACACAAAGTTTAGCCACGCTCATTCCGGTAGCTGGTTGGCAAGATGACCGCGCGGTATCTAATCCAAATGTCAAGTTCTTTAGTCAGCGTAATAAATAAAGGATAATTGTATTTTCAATGTAAGATAAGAATTTATATCATCGAGTGGAAAGTAAAGGCTATATTTTCACGACTGGCGAAGCCAGGAGTGAAAATTTGGCCTTTGCTTTCCACGAGATAAAATAAATTCTTATCTTACATTGAAAAAAATACAATTATTCTATTTCTTATATGCTTGTAAAGAGGTTTAAGGATGTATTAAAGTCAAAAGGCATTTTTTAATAATGTTTAACTTTTCTTCTTTTATGGTTATTTTGGTAAATGGTTTTATGTAGTTTAAAAAAAGCTAAAAATAGTATGGGTCGCTGTGCAAATTTTTTAACTGGAGCAATTAGAAGAAAACGCGTCAAATGTTCAAATGTTTCATATATTAACATGAAAAATTATTGTATTTTCAAATTCACCTTAAAATGAAAACAAAATTGTCTGTATTTCCTTTTTTGTACGTTATATCGCATCATGAGGCATATATTGTCCTAATCAAACAATAGTAAAAACATTTTTATAATATATTCGAAATAAAAAAAATGACCAAGATATAAGAATTCACATTAGCGAGGATTAATTCATTTTGATATTTTAACAAAAACTTGAAAAAAATGAACTTCTAAAATTTAACCTTTTTTAATAATCCAATAGTGATGTACCATACAATCAAGTACCAGAATTTGAACAGAAAAAATTAGGTCGCTGTGCAAAAGATTGAATTTCAGTCATTTAAATTACCTCTGCTGACTAACAAATCTGCTATTTTATGAATTTATTTCATACAATGTTCTACAAATTGAGCAAAATATGACATGAATCACATGACACCAGAAGCTATAAAATTGATGTATAAGTTGTTCTTATGATAGAATCTTACAATGTGCCGTTACACCTGTTATGTTGTTAACGCGTTAAACAGTTTTATTAAGATTGGCGTAATCAACGTCACGGGAGGCAACTTTTGTGCGTTTGATAATGACGTAAAATGTATTATAAAAATTGTATTATATTTCATTTTATTTCTACATAAGAAAAGGTTATAATTCACTGAGAAATCCCTATAATTCATGGAAAAGCATATAAGTTTAGGTTTTAGCTCTACCGGTCTGATGGACCAAACGACGTCAAAAATGTGTTTCAAATCTCTTTTCTTCAGTTAACAATTTCTTTAAACAAAATCTCTAAAACTACAGAACAGAATTTGACAACACTTCACATGGAGAATTCTTAGATAGTAACAAATTTCTTCAAATGGTCACCTATGGTAAATTATTAGGTAGAATTAAGTTTGTTTCAGTTACTGAGTTAACATCAGCTTCCTGTTGTTCAATCCATCGAATTCATCAAATTCACCATTTAAAATATTTGTACGTAAAATATTTGATAAGCAGTTACATTTGACTCATCAAAAGAGTATTTGGTCACTATTCTCTCTTTAATATTATCACTTTTTCTTTCGCCGATTTGAATATTTGCAGTTCCATTTTCATAAACAAATTTTAGATTTATTGGTAGGTGGTCAAATTCTCCCTGAGTCATAACTTCTAATTCTAGACATTTATCAAACAATGCTCTTGATCCAATGAAATAATATATTACACTACAACCTTGTGGGCCAACATAGGTGAAATTCCCACATTCTTTATCATGACTAACTCTTCCATTCATAATATATAATGCATACGATTGGCAAAATCTAAGTAAATGTTGACCGTATCTATTGATCTTTTCATCACAAGACACTCTTTCAGCTATAACATGAAAATTATCAAACATATTCATTAAAGATAAATAGGCGTTCATCAAATACAACTGTGTCTACATTAGTGCCAACTCTTGCATTAAAATCACCAGCATTAAGAATATCTAAATCGGCTGCAAGTTAATCATTTTCAGTCAACAGCCTTTCTATAATATCTATTCCTGTCAAAACACAGTCTGTATAGAAAGTGAATTTTCCGGGGGAATATATGCACATACAAGTATCATACTTTTCTCAGTACTTAATACATGTTTTTGAAATCATAGTACAACACCACAGTCAAAGTCTGGTATAATTCTTGTGACATGATCTGAAAGTGACAAATTTACATATGCACACACTCCCCCTATATTACGACCTTGCCTTGATGACTGTTTTTCAGGACACATAAAACAAACAAACACACTTATACCATCTTGTAACAAAGCTGCATCAGTTCCCCACATTTCTACAAAGCAAAAAACGTCAAATTTACTAACGTAGTCAGTGGCGTTAGAATCGTTTAGGTTTGATGACAAACGACTTGTGTTCCATAAAAGAAAAGATATTCCTTTGT